>PVJI01007740.1:42427-76205 GCA_004026765.1 Micronycteris hirsuta | reverse complement strand
TTGCCGAAGATGCATAACCAGAATCTAATCAAGAAGACCAAACTGAAGTATATTTACAAAATGACTGATCTGCAGTCTTCAAAGTGCCAAGGTCATGAAGACTGAAGATTTTAGATTGAAGGATACTGAAGACATATGAGAACTAACCATAAGGAATGATTCTAAAGTGTCCGGGGCAGCAGGACTTAAGCTACCCTAGACTATGCTCCATTGGTCTTAACTCCAGGTTGTAGACTGAGTCTGGGTCAGTTCCACATGTCTTTCATGTTCTGGATCAGAAGGCACACGGGGCACAAAGTGTGTGTGTGTGTGTGTGTGTGTGGCCAGAAATCAGGGTAAGCTCAAGTGTACAAGTGTAGTTCAAGTTTCCACTCAGTTGACAGCTGAAACATCTGGCTGACTAATGCATGTCAGAAGGCCAAGCCCAATGTCAGAGAATGGGAACATAAACGGATGTATACTACCACTAGTATAGGAAAATGAAGAATTGAGACCAATACCTCAACCTGTCTCACTTACTATATATCTTAAACTTTTGTAGGCTCACTATGTTATCTGGCAAGGATACATTCCCATTTCAGGTATGACTTAGAGTGGTACCCCCTTATCCACAAGGAAATACTTCCCAAGCCCCTCAGTGGATGTCTGAAATTACAGATAGTACCAAATTCTAAGTATACTGTTTTCTTTCCTATGCACATATAGCTTTGATAAAGTTTAATTTAGAAATTAAACATAGTCAGAGATTAACAACAATAACTAATAACAAAATAGATCACAGCAATACACTGTAATAAAAGTTATATGAATGTGATCACTCATATCAAGAGATCCCTTGCTAAAGTCTTCCCACAGGCTCCAGGCTTCCTGCAGCAATATACTGCCATCAAAATACATAATCTGCTCTTGTCTCCCACCTACAATTGCACCGCCTTTCCCATCTTAACTAAGCATTTACCAAACTCTGTGGCCTCAACTTTTGCAGTTTGAGGTGCTCATCATCCTTCTTTATAATTTCATGGACAGAAGATTTATATTTATTGTAGATCTTAGCGACCTTACCACATAATTTTATTTCTTTCCTTACTACAATAACTTGAAAATGTTTACCTTTGTACTGAAGGATCTATGGCTTCTCTTTGGCTCACCAAGCTGCCAGTTTCATCACTTAGTCAGGCACTTTGGGGCCACCGTTATGTAAAATGAGGGTCTCTTGAACACAAGCATAATGAAACTATGAGAGTTAATCTGATAGTGGAAATGGCTACTAAGTGACTGGTGGGTGAGTAGCATCTACAGTTGGAGAAACTGGACAAAGAATGGGCAAACTGGACAAAGAAACTAGACTTCACATCCTGAGACAGCGTGGGAGTTCAGCATGTTGCTCAGAATAGCACATGATTTCAAACTTATAGATTGTTTATTAAATTTTATATCGGGAATTTTTATTCAATATTTTTAGACCATGCTTGACCTTGGATAACTGAAACCACAGAAAGCAAAATCATGGATAAGGGGTAATACTGTAGTGCCAGTCACTCTGCTGAACCCAAGAAAGTCACCCCGCTTATGCTTACTGATCTATTGATGTTAATTATCTTATATCCTTGTTGATGAATAGACTACCATGTCAACAGTCTCTAATTATGATAGTTTGATGCAGAGGTAGACTTCCTACAATTCCCTGCAAGTTGGATAGGTTAAGTAAATGTCATTGAGTCATAGAGATTCTATAGGCTGGAGCCAGCACATAAACCCAGCAATTGTGATTCTAAAGCTGCTAATTTACCATTTTATCTTCTTCTTGTTTAACCCTTTAAGTCATCCTTTAGTCTTTTTAACTGCCATAGATTATCAAGTATTATTTAACTTCAACTTTGTTGAGGGTCCTTCGGAATTTTCTGTTATATCACTCTCAAAAACCATGCTGTAATAAACACATTTTGTTCATTTTTTTTTAATTTTTATGTATTTATTTATTTTTAGAGAGAGAAGAAGGAAAGGAGAAAGAGAGGGAGAGACACATCAATGTTTGATTGCCTCTCAAGCACCTCCTACTGGGGACCTGGCCTGCAACCCAAGCATGTGCCCTGACTGGGAATTGAACTGACAACCCTTTGGTTTGGAGGCCAGCACTCAATCCACTGAGCTACACCAGCCAGGGCTGTTCATTTTTTAAAAAAATCACATTTGTGGCTATTTCTCCAGAGCAGAAAAAGAATAGAATTGATGATATAAAACAGTAGCAGAGTTTATAATAGTTAAGCTACCTACTTTCAAAGGAAGACATGAGTAAAATAATAGACATGGCATTCCATCTAAAATTCAAATTATATAATGAATGAATCCTTTCTTCAGTATAAGCAATGTCCCTAGTTCAGGGGAAAATACAATGAGAAGAAATTCATTGATTTAAAATGTTAGACCAAGGATGTGAATATTTTCCATTTAGATAGTTTATTAATTTATTTGTCTCTACTCTTGACTACAGGTGAGCCTTGCAATACTTCTTCCTTACCTGAAATTTTGTTTTTCAAAAAAGGTACCTGACTTATTTGTGGCAATATCTACCTGACTTTTTGCTGAATATTTATGACAACAAATTACAATATATGTGAACTTGGTCTTCTATTATTCATTTAATCCTTAGTTAATGAGTATTCTCTAGATGAAAGATACTATACTAAGAGCAGGGATAGACATTAAAATCAATAGTATTCATAACTTCATAAAATCTAAGAATTATAGTGCATGGTAAATTACTAATGGCCTCTAAATTTTAGTGAAAATGCTCCTGAGAACAATCTAATATATCACGATGATGCATTTTCCTCTTCGATGTCTCAGCATCGCCTTTTAAGACTCATGAAAGAGCAGAATTTGAAAATAAAAATAAAGGGGTCCAAATACTCTGCTCCCTGGAAATCAGTAATGTCTATGAAACCATTTTCGGGCTTTTCATAATAAATATCCCAGTCCCTCTCTCACTGTCCAAAATGCACTTTACAAACTTGCTCCCTCGCTCGTTCCTGAACATCCTCCCATCCTTATAACTGTTTTCCTAATTGTAAAATTTAGAAAGTATCATCTTTATTACCTTAAATTTAACTCCACTCTTCCTCACATTTCTCAACACATATGTACACACCCCAAACCCCCAGACAGTAAGAACTATTGGTAAAGCCAGGGTGCACTTTCTGTGGAAACATAGTTTGCAGTCATTTTTCCCCCTCAGCTTTCAAAACAGATCGCCAATATTAAGTACTAGTGGTTATGACATCCACCCTTCCTCACCTAGACATGAAGACTGACTCCCTAGGGAGATGTGCTCTCACCGTTACTGAGCACCCTAATATTGTATTTGCTGTCCTAATAGCAACAGCAGTGTTAAATGACAGCAAACAACAATGTATTCAAATGCCTGATAAATACTTTTCAAACATCACTAATCTATGCAGTGAAACTAAAGCTTTTATTATGCTATTTCTTTTTTTGCTGTCAGTTACATGTATAAATCTGTTATTTAAATTGTTACACTTTAGAGGAAAAAGACCTCTATGATTTGTGTCTATTTATCTGTTTAGCTCTCTGCCTCTCTGTTGTTACATTGGTATATTGGTCTATAGAAAAATGGAGACTCATTAGGTAATTATTGGATTTAGTAGTTAAGAAAATAAATCACGAGCGCTAAATATTGGCTGCTTCATTACAAAGTTTTAAAAAATTAGTTTGTTCTACTAATCTTCTCATTACATGTAATGCTAAAATTAAATATACTTAATTTCTATACTTGGCGAGACAAAAGTAGAAAGAGTTCTGATTTAGTCCAAAAGCCCACTAATAGTTTCTGTATAAATTCTGTTAAATCTTATGGTTTTTTAAAAAGTACAAGTGTGCGGGCTGTAACCCTGACGAGCTTCGAAAAAATTCTCATCAGACTCTGGTTGCTCTGGTGATCAACTCTCTGTTTCTACAACCGCAATTTTATTCCTTTAGGAAGATTAGAATAAAAAAATTCTTTTTTTTAATATTACTTTATTGTTGTCCAATTACAGTTGTCTGCATCCTCTCCCCTCTCCTCCCCCATCCCGTCCAAACCCACCTTCCTCCCCTGTCAGAATAAAAAAAATTCTTATGCTATTTTTTAATCATTCTATTTCATTATAGGGCTGTGAGTATTGGAAACTAGACATCATGATCATTAAAACGTTTTCAGAAGACATCTTTTGATTTTATCTGAAATTAAAAATACTGCGAATTTGAATATCTTATGATAATTAACTATTATGATAGTTAATAAAGTAACTTTGCTAATTATGTAATAATTAATATAAATATAAATTCTTACATGCAAAGAGACACAGAAAAAATAGAATGGTTTTATTATTTTTCATTTTAAGTTACACATCAAAATGGTTGTTATAAGGTAGTATGCCAAGTTCATAATAATATAAAGGCAACATAATTATAATTGAAACTTTAGATGGAAGGGATATAAATGAAGATATTATAACTGATTATGAAAATTTATTAATTTTGTAAATTGTAAATAACCATTATGACTATAAATTAACATGATTAAGGTCCTTCCCAGTGCTCCTAAAGAAACTTATACAAGTAAGATCCATGGATTCTGAGTTTCATTAGCTTCTTAGTAACACTGCCTCCATTCATGACATAATTTTAAAGCTTTATTGAGATATAATTTACAGAAAAATTGCACTCAGCTAATAAACACATGTTATGAGTTTGGACATAAGCATACACCTGTGTACATCAGCATGATAACCAAGGTGCTAAACATATCCATCACCTCCAAAATATTTTGTGCTCTATTGTGTTTTTCAATTAAACATACATCTTTTTTAATCTGAACTCTCCTCACCACAAGAATGTCATATGGAACACTTCCAAATGAGGTCATATGGAAAAATTGAGAAAGCTATTTTAATTTGAGAATGTTTCTAAATTTCTCAATTTTTCTAAGAATTTGCAGATTCTTAGAAAATTTGAGGAAAAATTTTTTTCAAACGTTTTATCTAAATTTTAAAGATATTAGAAGAAGCTAGTTTATTTTTGGTTTCACGTGTAGCAAGACGACACAAGTGAAAACGTGACTCTGCAGTTGCTTTCGCTCACCTCACTTCTGCGAGTTTCATCACCGAACTTGGGAGCCCAGCCCGCCCCTCAACCACCTTGTCCTGATGTCCTGGGGGAGACAGTATGCTGTTCCTGCATATTTCTGTTAACCCACAATTCCACGCAACGAGTCCAGTCTACGCTTTTAACACACCCAGTGCCCTACACCAAACACTTTTCCCTGTGTCCTCCTCTTCGCCTTCCCGCTCTGAACACCCCCGCGCTTTACGGAGAGGAGAATGTCCGTGCAGCGCTTCCCTGCCACTCTGCCTTGGTTGGGTGGCAGGGACCCAGGAATGGTAACTCCAACCTGAGCATTTTATAAAAGAAATATAGGCTGAAAAAGAAGAAAAAACAGAGTTAGTTTTATTATATATTGACTAACCATTGAGTTTCAAATTTAGTCGCTCATTAAATGATTCATGCCAATTCACAATTTGCCCACACACATCTGCCAATTTTTTGTTAGTGTAAAATTCCATCTCATTCTTCAATACAGTGGAACAGGTGGAATAGGTGAGACTACTTAATGTAGAGCTCCATGTGCATTATATACATGTATTTCCAAAGGGCATACTAATAATTATTTAAGAAAAATAATAGATTCAAGAATCTTGCTTGTGTCTTTTAATATTTGAAGCTTGTTCCCTAGAATTAGGGATCAACGATTATGCCAGGAGCGTGTTACAGATCCAAACATCCCTTCAATAAATCTACACATATTCCCATCAGGATAATTAAATTCCATTAGGAAAAATTACTTTTTAAAAAAATTCCATTCTAGCAGAATTATGCTGGCAGCACTTAGCGTCAAGAGCTGTTCTAGCTCTAATTATAGCACCTACCATTTTTTCCTGTAACCAGAGTAAAAAACAATTGACACATTGTCAATTCATTATCATGTGAAAAGATGAAAAAAGTGGTTATACATTTTGTTTTATAAATAGAGTCTCATCTATTAGTGACTGCCTCAGCACGATGCTGCCTCAGCACGATGCTGTTGGTCTGAGGAGCGTGGCCATCTTTCACACACCATCTAACCAGGAACACTATAATGTTATTTATTACATTCCCATGATGTAGTCATCCCCCTAACTAGGAAGTGTCCTTTTACATTTAGGATGGTACACAACAGTCTTTTTCGTGAAACATCAAATAATGTATGATGCTTGTTTTGCAGATGTATCCTAGTTTATATTTTTTGACTTTTCAATAGTAAGAGAAATATAATATGCCATGTTTTTTTGCATCCATTGATCATAAAAACATGCCATAACATCTGTTGACGTTACTGGGAATATCAGAAAAAAATAATGAATGATGTTGCCTAAAAACAATTTAAAGTAGGGCTTTTGTCCTCCGTGGTGCAGGTATCTACATATCACTATATTATATTGTATAAGTTTCACTTTTTCTCCTATTATGTTAGATAAAGATTAAAGCAACAATCTTTATTTTTTTTAAAGATTTTATTTATTTATTTTCAAAGAGAGGGGAAGAGAAGGAGAAAGAGAGGGAGATATACATCAATGTGTGGTTGCCTCTCACATGGCCCTCACTGGGGACCTGGCCCACAACCCAGGCATGTGACCTGACTGAGAATCGAACTGGCGACCCTCTGGTTCCCAGCCTGTGCTCAATCCACTGAGTTACACCAGCCAGGCCAAGCAACAATCTTTCTTAAATACAAACACACATAGAATCAAGATTTTGAAAATCTCCACACTACAACATCTATTGCATCATCTCAATATTGATGTTAGTATAGTATTAAGTGTTAAAATTGTATACTCTGGGATTTTTAACAAGGAAAACCCACATTTAAATAGAGGATAATCCACATATGTACAAATACAATGGATTTAGCACATTAAAAACTGAAGCATTTTGCCTCCTCCTCAAAATACCTGCTATTCTTTTTAAACTGCTTTTATTGTTGACACTATTAGAGATACCCCCCCTTCGCCCACTTCACCCAGACCCAAACCCCCTTCCCTCTGGCCATCAACACACTGCTGTCTGTGCCTTTGGCTGACCTCTTTACCTTCTTCTGTCCAGTTCCTCCTCCCCAACTCCCCTCTGACAACTGTCAGTCTGCTCCATGCAGCCATTTCTCTGTTTCTGATCTGTTTGTCATTTTATTGTGTTCATTGGATTCCACTCATAAGCGAGATCATGTGGTATTTGTCTTTCTCTTGCTGGTTTATTTCACTTACCATAGTAATCTCCAAGTCCATTCATGCTATTGCAATAAGTAAGATTCCTTTCTTTTCATGGCTGCATAGTATTCTATTGTATAAAGGTACAACAGCTTTTTTTTTTATCCACTCATCTACTGGTGGGCACATGGGCTATTTCTAAATCATGTCTTTCATAAATAATGCCACTATGAACATAGGGGTTCATATTCTTTCAAATTGGTGTTTTGAGATTCTTAGGATATATCCCTGAAGTGGGACTATTGGGTCAAAAGGCAATTGCATTTTTAATTTTTTGAGGGAACTACATTGCTTATTACAGTGATTAATTACATGTGATTCTTTTATACATCTTAGACAAAGCTCTATACTATAATTCCTGCACATAATTATTAGTTTTTAACTAAAATTGCTGATCTGAAAAACAATTATGATGAATTCAGTGATCAAGTTCTAAATAATCAGTTCTATATTTTATCTAATTGAATCTAGAAAAAAATTATAAGAAACATTGTCAATATATTCAGTAATGAATATGTTATTCTCTTTCAGACTTTCCTAGTGTGCTGTCCTATTGAATTTTAAATATGAATATCATCAAAAGGCATCTTAACTTGTGGTATTGACAGTGATAGATGTCTTACATTTCCAATGCAAAACCACATTTTTAATTTATTAAGCCATCCCTATAGTAAAATATATTAACACTGAAATAGCACAAATAGGTGGATTGTCAAATTAGACTCACAATAATTAGAGACTTTTGGCCATTATTAAACTTTACTGATAATTGAAATGCTGGGAGTGATCAAAAGACACAAGTGAAATGAAGTGTGAGACAGACAACACAGCTTTCAGACTCTGCCCAGCTGTGTGAGAGGGCACACTGACTGAGTGGAGCACAGGAAACATCTGAGAGAGATGCAAATGGTATGCAGGGGGCATCGCCTTCAGACAAGGGAGCTTTTCCAGCCGCAAAATATATTCACGTTTTTGTCGAGTAATTGTATATCTGCCATTGGTATGTTTAAATAGTCACTTGCCATAAATCATAAATTTCAAATTTTGGACCAGAGAGTCTGGACATACCCTGTTATAGACGTCACAAGGAAGTTTTTGGAATACATTTACAGAATAACTTTATGGAGTTTCTCTCTCTCTCTCTCTCTCTCTCTCTCTCTCTCTTTCTAAATGTCTTTCTATTTCTTTCTTCTTTTTCTTTCACGTTTTCCAAAATTTACAGACCAGCTGCTTTCTCATTTTTTTCCATATGACCTATACACGTCCTTCGTATGCTTCAAAGTCATTCCCAGAGTACCTATTACAATATAAACACTATGTAAATTGTTGTTATACAGTACTGTTTAGAGAATAATAACAAGAAAAAAATCACTACATGCTCATTGCAAACACAACCACTGTAGGTTAACTACATAGTACACAAGAGCAACAACATAACATTTTTTCAAGTATTTTCTATATGCAGTTGATTGAATCTGCAAATGCGGAGCCCACGGATACAAAGGGCTGACTATATGTATCTCATTTTATTTATCCATTCATCTCTCAGTGGACACTTAGATTCCTCCCAGAGCTTAGCTATGGAATATGTGAGTAGTGCTGCAGTGAGCATGGGAGTGCTAATATTTTTTTGAGATTGTAATTTCAAACCCACGGTGAGATATCACAGCATCCATGTTAGTATGGCTCTGATCAAAAGTACAAAGATGTGGATGTGGAGAAACCGGAACTGTTCAACACTGTCGGTGGGAATGCAAAATTGGGCAGCCACTATGAAAAAGAATATGGGGGTTCCTCAAAAAGTTAAAAATAAAACTACTACATGATTAAGCAAGCCCGCCTCTTGGTGTTTACCCATTACACATTTGAATTTAATATGAATAAACAATCAAGGATACTGGCGTATAGAAAGATTGAGAATAATTAATAAGAATAACAATCCATCACAAAATTGTTGATAAAAATATATTAAAAATATACACTCTAGTGTCATTCCTATTCATTAAAAAACTTAAAGTCTATATGCTAGACAAAATACATATTTTGATATAAATTAATAAATACAACAAACATTTATGTCATAAAACTGATATTTTAATAATAACTTTTAAATCAGAAAAATGGATCTCTTGATTAACAATTAATGGTTTTCCTTACCATTTGAGCTTTTAGTCTTTTCGTGACTTATATATGCGTATATGTACAAAATACCACTTTAGAGACAGTGAATTGCCAATAGGTAGAAAATGGTCAGCCTAGATGGTTCAATATTTATGAATAAGAGAGGATGAGAGACTATAGAAAATGCAAGAGATATAATTTCTGAATTAATTATGTAATCTAAATATTCATAACTGAAGAAAACATGATGACAGAGTTACAAGATCAAATAAATGTCTAGAAGGTTGAATTTTTAAAAAATGTGTCTGTGTGTGAGACAGAGACAGACAGACAGGGACAGAGAGACAGATAGAGAAGGTTACAAAGGAAAAGCAATCAGACTGATATCAGACCTTTCACAAGCAACATTGGTTGCTGGAAAATAATAGAAAAATGTTAATTACAGAATTCAGAAACAGTATATTTTGAAATTATTATATTCTATTAACCAATGTTCTTTTAAGAAATATGGTGGCATTGATATGTTAATCACTTTTATAGATAAAATATTGAGAAATATGGCCACCATTCGTTCTTTTTGAGAAAACTAAGTGTATAACAAGTGCAGTCTTGTGTCAATTAGGTTAGTTTATCACTAGTCCAGGCATAGCAACTAAAGAAGGGTAGAGGAGGGGAGTTCTCTCCTCCGCAATAGCTCTCTGCCCCATTTTCTGCTTCATACTTTCTAGTCTCACTCCTAATCTTTGCAATAGATTATACTCCCTGACTAAAGTAATTTTAAAAAAAGCCCTCTATTTATATTTAGCTTTCTTTAAAATACAAACTAAATAATGATTTGTTTAGAGTTTTTTTTACACCAACTATTGAAATAAAAGCATAGAGAAAGAAAGGAATAGTTGATTGCCAGTAAAAACTACTTACCTAATTTCCATAATATAAATAAAGCTTACTGTTTAAAATATTAAGGTTTGCAAACTGGAAACTCATTGGCCTGATATTAACTATTTTGTTAGTTCATCGAACATTTTTAAATATTTATTTGTATGTGAATGCTTCTACATTGGTCATGCCCTATGCAGTTTACCATTATTTCCAACTATATTATGGAATTCTTTGTTTATGTTTTGTTCAGAATCTATTTTATTTTTTATTTTCTTATTTAATCATATAACAGAGATTTCTCATATACCCCCACATTAACTTTTGTTAACAGCCTTATACATTTACGTACCTGGGTTTGTAACACTGCTATAATATGATTAAATAAGGAATTGAATACAGTGTAAATATAATCTATCTTGATAATTTTAAAGTAAATGGATAACTGAGCTTTTTGAAAATGTACAAGAAGAAAATATAAATTCAGAGAGGGATGCTGAGAAATATGTAATAATTTCTAAATAAATGGATCAACAACTAGAGGCTACATATATTACTAAACATTGCAAATGTAACAAAAAGAATGTTTAAAAATTAACTCAAACATTTAAAGAAAGAAAAGTCTACTTAGTATTGCTTGTAGGTGATTTTGATGTTCAATTTTGAGAGTGGGGTGACAATCTATGATGTCTAATGAGTGTTATTTTATTCCCAACAGGATATTTGGCAGTCTCAAGCCTCTTTTAATTGAGGTTTTCTTTTGTGACCTCTGCTCTATAAATATTTAGTAATTGCATGACATGTGCATGATTATTAATTATAGATACATCATAAATTGCACACACATGAAGCTATTTCAAAGTTCTGGTTAATATGAAGGATTTGCAAGACTGTATAGAGTTTACTTACATAAGGTTTTAGTTTTACTGCAAAGAAAAATATATGGTACATCAGAAAAAAGGACATAGGCAAGAACCAGGGTTTTGAGGCACTTTTTTAATTTCACAGGATATGCTTTGTGACTGTGTTATAAATCTCCAAGATATATA
This sequence comes from Micronycteris hirsuta, assembly GCA_004026765.1. Classification (NCBI taxonomy): domain Eukaryota; kingdom Metazoa; phylum Chordata; class Mammalia; order Chiroptera; family Phyllostomidae; genus Micronycteris; species Micronycteris hirsuta. Next base: position 64,798 of record PVJI01007740.1, on the reverse strand, counting down.
CAGGGAATCTTGTTTTTTGAAGTTTGAGCAAAATTTCAAGTACATTATTATATTCAACTGGTCATATGTGTAGAGAATATATCACTTTAAGCCAGTTGTAAGATATCATGTAAACAGCCTTATATAATACAAATAGGCTGCTACAGGATGATTCCAGAAGAGACATTTTGAACTTTAAATGCATGCTATAAGTTACCAATATATCATATCATCAATAAGTTAACCAATAGTCAGTACTATATTTCTAAATGTTCCTAAAGATGAACACAGTTTTGTCCCTGTCCTGGTATATGAAAACTCTATTTTACATAATATATATTGGTAATTGCACATTAGTTAATGATAGGTAGTTTTTATTAAATAATGTTATGAGGTTGCATTTTACTTTACAAATGTCCAAAAAAATGACCTGATTTACTTGGACAAAATGTAGTAATCTGTGCATATTTATTAACAAGAAAGGACTCCAGTAGTTGCAGGAATTACAAAAAAATATCATTCTCAATACTTTTCAAGGGAACATCAAAGATTATTATAAATAATTTTATTTTTTAAATTGTTTTACTCAAGCATATATATCTATTTTCAGTTGTCTCAATGATCTCATTTTGCACAATTTTATAAAATTAAAAAGCATGGTAAACTCCAAAACCAAATTTAAACTTTAAAATTTTACCAAGCTTTTTTTTTTCTTTTTTAATTGTTGTTCAAGTGCAGTTGTCTCCATTTTCCTGCCTCAACTGTCTCCCGCCTCATCCACTCCCAACTCCCACCTAATTTTAATAAGATGTAGCCATGGCAGCAGTGTGTATGTGTATATACATATGTATATATACTAAAATATAGCTAGAAAAAAGTTTAAATGTTTTAAGTGGATTAGATGTATTGCATTTTTTTTTTTAATATTTTAATTATTTATCTTCAAAGAGAGGGGAAGGGAAGGAGAAAGAGAGGGAGAGAAACATCAATGTGTGGTTGCCTCTCAGGTGGCCCCCACTGGGGACGTGGCCTGCAACCCAGGAATGTGCCCTGACTGGGAATTGAACTGGCGACCCTTCGGTTCACAGCCTGTGCTCAATCCACTGATCCACACCAGCCAGGCATTTTTTTCTTTGCATTTTTTAATATTTAGATAAAATACTTTTGTACCTGTAAACATGCATATAGGAATGTATGATTATATTTATTATATATTCACATACATACTTTTTAAAGTTATGAAAAGATACACAACAAAACGTTTTCTGTGGTTGCATTTAAAGAAGGGAGCGGTTAGTTGGAGCTGTGTAGGTGAGTGGAGAGTCGCCATGCTTATTCCGCACACTTTTCCCTCTGCACAAATCGGTATATTTGTACAATGGGTGTTCTTGTATTATTTGTTTTAATTATTGGGCTGTGCTATATTATAAAACCTAAATAATCATGCATTTTTTAGTAAAAACAGATCTTGTGGTTTTATCAGAATTTATTTTAGAATATAATGTTTACAGAGACTGGATTGGCCCATTATAAATGATCTCGTACCTGTCATTGAGGACGTGAACATTTTCTATATCTTCCTCTACTTTTATCGTGTTAGTTGGTGAGCCCAACATTTCGCGTCTGTCGGGGTGATAGTAACAGGAGATCAAGGCCGTTGGGTATTCTGTGCGAACCCAAGGAGCACCGGCCCTCCCACCGCTCCTCCGACAGCCCTCCTTCCAGGCCCTTCGGCGGCTCTTCATCGGAGAGCGCAGCACTGCGAAGAATCTCAGTGTGGAGAAGAGGAGTGCGTTGTCAGAAGTAGTTTGTTCATCACATTGCGGAAGAACAGAATTAATGTTGTTTGTATTTAATTTAATGTCCACGTTGGTTTTGACACCTTGTCAAGGGGGGTGCATCTCTCTTCTTTCTACTACTCCCTTTTTAATTTTTATGTCTTTTTTAGAAACACATTGAAGCGGCCTTCTCCTTTGGGGACTTCAGTCTGCACTAATAAACCCGAATGCTACAGCCAGTCTCTTTGTGCTCCAATCAAGCAGAGGCTCAAATCTTCTCGTAAAATCCCCGTCCTAACCTTGAGCCTATTTTTCCTCCGTGCAAAAGAAAAGTAATCTCGAGAACACTATTACCATAACTATGTTTTCATTGAGGACCTTTCCTGTCTTGTCTAGACAAATTAGGCAGTTATTTCTTCTCATCATAACAACTGGTCTCTTCCCTCTTGCAATATATTTCTTAGGCATTCGGCAAGGGCTCTGGGTTAAAAGCAACCATCTGATTTATACATTGCTACTTCATTATTAAATATTTCCTCTCATTTAGTTTATTTTTTGGAAATGTAATAAACATCTACCTGAGAGTTTCTGTAATCATCTGAAAATATTACTCTACATAGTTAATTTTTAAATGTATAATTTTATTACACATAAATGATGTGCAAATACGGAAACGTCATTCCAAATACATAAAAAATGTATATAATTTGCCTATTTAGAGTATTCCTTTCCTAAAGCAATCTTCAAAGTTATTATTTTTCTTTTGTGTGTTGCTTTTATTCAAAAATAGGCCAGATCAAAGGGCATTTAAAGTTACAGGGAACTATGGCAATGCCTGTAATCAGCTAAATTTTAACTGATAAAGCCTCTGCTTCTTTAAAATATATATCTAAGAAGTGATCTTTAGCAAATTCCAGACAATATACTTAACATTATTGCCAATTTTTGCATATGTTGAATGTACCCTAAATCTTTTTTGACTATATATTCAGATGTTCGTGTGTGTGTGGGGGGGGGGTCACCTCGGAATTTGAGAAGGATATGGAACCCTGTTTCTCCTTGAATCGATGTGCTGCAGAGTCTAAATGAATCAAATCAGTTATTTTTTCCAATGGAGGTACAGAGACGAACATCCATCCAAAAAGTCAATGGATGCAGAATGCGCCACATGGTCACAACAGTGCCGCCACTCTCTCAGCTTCGTGCCTAAACAAATCAGCGGGCGGTTATCATTTTGGAAAAATAAATTTACTGCAATATGTACATAATTTATGGATTTTTTAAAAAATATAATCCTTTATAAATAAAATAGTGACCCAAATTTAAGAAGCAATGTAATATTTTTTTAATTATGGAGCCAAGGGAGGTGGTTGATTAACATGTCCTACTTTTCTCTAAGACACAATCTTGTCCAGATTCATTTTGTAATATCTCACAGAGTAATTTAAAATATTCAGTAAATAAGATGGACTTGTATTAGTGGTAATATGTTTCAATTTTCTCCTATTTAATAGTAATCAAAGAATATCAATACATCATTATTAAGAGTAGATATATCAAAATCCTCAAAGTAGTTATATCTATGCCATATATACAGAAACAAAATATCAATTTGAGTCATATAACTTATTCCATATTGAAATAATATTTCCTCATTCATATTTTTTCATATTAAGTATGAAATAGATGAGATAGTTATATATTTATATATGCTAATAACTGTCTTTTGGCCTTATCGAATTGTGTATATTTCTTTTTTTATTTAAATGCATTACATTCTTCCATGGTACTATATATTTTATATCAAGCTTATTACTGGAGTTGAAAAACAGTATTCAATATTATTAATAGAATTTCGTATTTATGGACCTGATGCTAACTAATTGGATTATAAAACATAAATTAAATGAATGTTACATTTTAGCAACCAGTTTTTTTTAATGTTGGTCAATCACTAACTCAATAGGATTTCCTCCGACTGCTGATATCCATGTGATAATGAGGTGAGGGGGCACAGAGGAGGTGTTACAATTACAGAACTACAGATATTTTTAGTGATACATTAATTTTTAAGACATCATGTTTTATGTTAGTATTAGTTATCAATTTATTGAACACAAGTTCATATACATGCTTTCTTGACTACACTGAAATAATACAACTTTACCCTCTGCACATTTATTCTATATCCCCTGGAACAATGTTAAACTTCAGATGTAGAAGTTGTCAGAGTCACTGAAGGAGCAAAGGGCTTCTCTTCTTGGTTCCACTGTGCTCCGTTCCTCTTATTTCTCTTATGACCTCCCATGATACATACAGAGAATATGCAATGAAACCCCATCAAGTGTCAACATCACTCCATTGGATGGCTTCCCGAGGAGTTTCTGTGCCTGCATGGCAAGTTCCACTGGTGCCCCAGTGGGTGGCATGACAAGAACGCCAAGTGGGTCTCCAGGCATTTTTGTTACAAGGTTTCTGAGTGAATTCAATTGGCACATCAGAGGATTATTGTTTGCTTGGCTGCCCCAGCCTATGGTTCCTCAGTGAACTTTCCTAGCTGATGTTATGCCTGCAAACTCTCCTGCAAAGTCTGAAAGTCACACTGCAATGGGAGTTAAGGGAGTTTTCTATTTATTTCTTCCTCATTTTCTCTGTTTCAGCCATCAAGGGAGTGGTTCTTCCTTGTATCTGATATTCCTCTATTCCAGCAATTTTCAACTGGTTGCTGCCAGAATTTTTAAAACATGCAATACCTGACTATTTAGTCAGGGGTACAGATCTCTCTTTCCTTAGATTGGCAAATTAAAAATGACAGCAGCCAACACAATAGCTGTCTGCTGTGAATTAATCAAAATTATACCTAGTTTGTTTTTTTGTGTTTTCTTTGTCAGATTGGCAAAATATATAATATTTTGGTGTGCCACAGAATTTTAGTAATTTGTTTATGTGTGCCATGAGATTAATAAGGTTAAAAATTGCTACCTTATTCATTAACAGGTATTTTTAAAATTTTTAGCTACTCACAATTAACCCCTAGCTATTAGTTAATAATTATTTACATTACAATTTTTATAATTAAGTTGTTCTATGTTTTTTTTCTTTTTGTCTCTTGAATGGTCTCTGATGATACAAGTACTGAAATAGAAAAACAATTAGACCTGACACTGAACTATCTCTAAGATAAGGAATGATCACATCATCAGGAAATAAAATGGCTATTTTACATTCTTTTCTTTCCATTATTTGCTTTATGTAATATCATCATCATTATCATTTATTAAATAGAGAATCTCTAGGTGAGGAAAAGTATCTCAATTAAACTTGTTTTTTCTTAATGTTTTTTTCTTAATGTAGGTACCAGATCTGCTATCAAGAGTGTGCTGTCACCCGTTTTATAATTTTGGCCAACTGACCCCTTAGTGCTTTTCCTCTCTTGCCTACGCACATACATTAAACAGCCATCGGTTTACCCATATGCTTCTTTAACTTGTAGCTAAAATAATTAGATTCAACAAAACAAGCTGCTTTACCACAATGAGGATTTTTCATTGTAAGAAAGTGTTTTATCAACACTTGGTTCTTAGCTGCTTAAGCTAAGTCCTTTCCACTTTAATTCCCGGAAGCTCATTAACAAAGAAGAGCCTACAAGAGTCAGGTGATATTTTAGAATGCTGACTTGAGAAATTAGAGGCTGACCTGGTGCTTTCTAAGTGTAGTAATCAGGATTTCCTTCGAAATCTTATTGAAAGATTCAATAAATATTTAAGACAATATGTAATAAAGTCCACCAAGCCATAAGAATACCAAAGAATAAGTAAGTATTTGTCACAGGCTTCAAAATTGGGAAGGGTTGTTATATTCTTATTAGAAAACAGTGCCCCACACCAAAATCTTTCTCAATTAATAAGCTGAAAATGGTATAACATTGATAATTTTGATGACTCCAACTAATTTTGGGGGCGGGTAGAATATACAAGTATACATGGTCCTTACATGTTGAATCTGGTTCAATAACCAAGACTTTTTAATGAAAAGTAAATATCTTACTCATTTTATAATCAAAGAAATGGGGATTTTTTGAGCTTGGGTAGATTTTCAGAGGTCACATAATCATTAGTGTCAGAGCCAGGGCTTAAAATCAAGTTGAAACTCATGCTCAGATTTTTTATATCCATGTCTTGGCTTGAAACCTAAATTCTTTCATCTTTCTAAATTTTATTAAGCATTAAGTATTTTAAAATGTATTTATTTTATATTTATAACTAAATTTTACATATGATTTAGGTTTAAAAGTCCCTTTAAATTATTCATTATCAATTTAAAATTAATAATGTTAAATACTTCAATCAATATGTTAATTTTTTTTCAAAAATGTTATTTATTTCTGGAGAGAAGGGGAGGGAGGGAGAAAGAGAGGGAAAGAAACATCAATGTATGGTTGCCTCTCACACAACCCCCAGTGGGGACCTGGCCCATAACCCAGGCACGTGCCCTGACTGGGAATCAAACTGGTGACCCTTTGGTTTGCAGGCTGACACTCAATCCACTGAGCCACACCAGCCAGAGCTCAATATTTCAATAATTATTTTATGTACAATGATAAAGGATGGGATGTAAAATTCAGAAATGATAATTGTTATTGAGAAACTTTTGTATCCCTTTCACTATTGTATAATTTAGAAATGTTAGCTCTTGTGATTTTAAACATGTTAAATACTTATTAATTTTTTTAAATTATGTTTTCTTATGAGTAATAGAGCTTTATAATAACAGAAATATAAGTAAGATATATGTTATTCTTCCAGGACTGCATGAAGTCCTTAGCAACTCTGGCCACTTTTCTTGAGCCTGAGTCAATATTATTTACAAGTTATCTGCTTCCATTTAGATATTTCTGGAATTGACTGAGTGATGAAGATTGATCAGATTACTTTTGAACTCTAAACTTGGAAAGAAGGGGAGGAAGCAGTGGTGAGCACAGGGGAAGTTGGGCTGTGATACTGTGACAAGGTTTCGCCTTGCACCACCGGCAGCTCTGCAGCCGTGATGGCCTTGTGGGGCTGACCAGTGTTAACGGACTGAATCTTTCTACCATATTGTCAGATCATTCATTGGATGCAGGCTGCTGTGAAAATATGATGGAAACTTGGTCCAGGTGACTAAGTCCTCCCAAGGGGACAACATCCCGGGAATATTGAAGAATACCTTTTAGAAAGTGGGATCTAGACAAACAGTTTAGCATCTATAAACTGCAGGATCTAATTTCAAATTTCAGGCAGCAATAAGGAGGAAGGTATGAATGAGAAAAGTGTGCATGCCAGATCTTTTATAAGACTTAAGCTGCAGTACTCTACTTATGTCTTATTTTTCTGAACTTGCTAATGCAATGACTTCTCTTAAAATAAGAGGTTTAAGATATGTATTTATTTTGGATATTCAATTTTCCAGCTGAAAATTGTAGGAAGTAGTTATGAATGAATGAAACCAGTGCATAATGTGAAATAGTTAGCTCTGTTCAATGTATAAACAAAGATGTTGAGTCAGATTTGAAATAACTTACCCACAGGTTACATGTCGATGTATTATATCTGCTCTGTCTAAATATCTGCCAGTTTATGAGTAAGATGGATATATGAACAGGCCAAAGGTTCTCATCACTTATATTATCGCATTTTATTCAAAGTGGAATATTTGAGAATACTAAGAAAATTCTTAAATTCTGCAATTGTATTGTAACTTCCTTATTTAATTTATAGTCAACATTAATGTTTTATAATAAATAGAGGAGAACTTTCTCCTTCCATTTTATTTTAGAGATACTAGAGCTCAGATGGCCTAGCAGGGGTGTCCAACCTTTCGGCGTCCCTGGGCCACACTGGAAGAAGAGTTGTCTTGGGCCACACATTAAATACATTGTGAGACGTAATCACAAAAAAAAAAAAACCATACTGCTTTAAGTACATTTACGATTTTGTGTTGGGCTGCATTCATAGCCATCCTGGGCTGCATGCAGCCCCCAGGGCCACAGATTGGACACCCCTGGAATGGTTTATTCTATAAAATGGAAGTGTCTAATGCCCCGTTTCATAATATATATCCATTTTACATTTTCTTAAATCATGCATTATCAAAAGGGTTAGTAAATGTCTGGTTTCTTCCAAGCCAAAGCTTTAAATGAGAAAGTAAGAATCAACTTTATTAAAATTTAAATACCACATGGTGCAAGACCCAACTTTTGTTTAAGACTATTATTGATTTAAAGATGTCTCATGCAAAGCCAAATTTCTCAATGGGATACAGTAATTATTTCAGTCAGGGACTTTTATTAAAAGAACCTAATGCTATGTAATTAGAATAACTGAAGTTGGGGTTTAACATAAATGCATAGAAGACTTTCTCTTTAATCAAATAATGAGGACTGCAATAAACTTGGCCATACTCAGTATGGTTCTAAATTTAAGGCATTCTAGAGATAATAGCAAGTTCAGACACTTTGTTCTCATGCTTCAAAATCCATTCATTGAGTTTAATTCTAAGTATCCTTTTCTTTTGGTTCTTCTTGAGTCAGATGCCCTCTCTTGTTAAAATCAGCAGTGGCTGGGGGAGGAAATTTATAAAGCTAAGAAGGGGCAGGAGTTGGAATAGTGAGGAAAGCTTAAGCAAAGCTGGCCATAAAGCAATTTCTAGAAGGAGTAGGTTACATTTGCTACACTAAATTGCTATATTTTGCTACCCTGTCTACTTTGCATCTATGAAATAGTCTTGTTAATTTGGTAATGTACGCAACTAAAAACTGAATTTAGAATATAAAGTGCTTATGTAGATGACAACTAAACATTCTAATGTGAATAAAATCTCTCCAATAAGTGGCATTAAACGTTAGATTTTACACACACACACACACACTTCTCTGTGTGAATCATGTCTTTTGTGTGTGTGGTTGATTCTCATTATTCATGGTACACCTGCGTTCTATAAAGTTTTTACAAACACTAAAGTAGTAAATACTGAGCCATTGCTTCTCGGTGAAATACAGAGTTCTTTTCATGGGAGCCTCTGATCACAACATTTTTGTCAACCAATGCACATAAATAACCTTGTTTTATATGTATTTCTACTAGATATTTTATAGTCATTACATATTTTTTGTATACCTGACTCATTAACATTGAACTCATGAATGGCACTATAACTTATATTTAAAAAGAGCTTCTCTAACACATAGTTTCTCCACAGGGCACATTGCAGCTTTCTTGAGCTTAGAAAACACTAGGCAACACTTAGGCACCACACATGGGATCTGTTTTGGAAAACAAAATTTAAAAAAAAGTGGCATTAAACATATAAAATGGACACTTGTTTGCAATATAAGAGCTGAAACAAGATGGCAGAACATCACTTTGTTTGAGTTCAGCTGATTGAAGATGCGTATATGTTATATATATATATACACACACACACACATATACACACATTAATTTGTAAATAATAAACATGTTTAAAACTCAAAGGTTTATGCCTTAGCCACATTGTAGATTAGCATTATTCTTTAGTATAAAATCCATTTGGGCACAAAAAGCAATATGAGTTCTGTCCAGAAGGTGTCCAGCCATGTAATATGAAAAATAGAGACATTTATTGAAGACGATACAGGGCACAAGAGACACTGTGCATAGGACAATGATGCCCCAGTCCTCCTCAAAGTAGGCACCTTGGGGCCTCACACAGTTCTCCCAGTCGCCATCAGCAGCCCCAGCGTAGTTTCCTGAATCTCATTGGTGATCGAAAATCTCGTCCCTTTCAAAGGCGATTTTAGTTTTGGGAAAGGCCAGATGTCACAGGGTGTCAAATGTGAGCTGTAAGGGGGCCGAGCCACCTGGATGATTTGATGTTTCACCAAATAACTGCATGAGATGTGATACAAGAGCAGGTGCATTTTTCTGATGAAGCTTCCAATCACCAGTTGCCCATATCTGTGGCCTTATGGATCATCCATATAGTTTCCATGGAGGAATGCTCAAGTTTAACCCAAAATTTGATGCAGATTGGTTGCTCTACTCACTCAGTCATTTTGAATGCAACAGCCACACAGTACACATGCTCACTCAGCAGCATCTACCACCCTCACTAACTAGTACACTGAAGTTGTTCACACACTCACACTCCAGTCCACTATCTTTAGCTTTACATCAATGTTATGCAAACTGTTCTCATTATATTAATAATAGCTGGACTTTTTCTGGACCTACCTCGTATATCAATTTACAGATATAATTACTACTCTTTAAAAGGCCTCATTGAATCAATTAGTGATTTTTTTTTTCTTATATGTCAAGATACTGGTTACAAGCTAGCTGAGTAGTTCTGCCCCTTCACTCAAAATGTTGAGTATTTTTCACATTCGGAAAAGCCTTCATTTATGAGTAACTAACAACAAAATGAGTAACTATCAAGAATTCTTCCCTATTTCAAATATTATCAAATTCTAGAGCTGCAATTGGAAGTGCAGTCTTTACTGTTTCACATGTGCTTTGTTGTAACCACTTTCAAGTTTAAGGTGAAACAAGATCTGAATTTCAAATGATATAAAGCAGCCAGCCAGGCAAAATGAAGACTGAAGGAAAAGAGGAAAAACGGGTGCTGACAGGAAGTCAGAAGCTTAAAACAGGCATTATCTGATCCCCTTTGTTTTTTTGCAGGCCATGATTGGTGTCTTCCCAGAAGGTTTTCCATCCCATACTGTGAACTCTAATTAAGAGAGTTATCTCTATTTGTGCAGGCTTGAGGGGGTACTTCAATCAAGTAGAACCTGTTGAAGTGTGAATAAGAAGAGCAGGGGAAGTCAGAGTGTCATCTAGAGAAGTAAGTTGGCTGTCGACCAAGACACATCAGAGGACAAGCTTTACTCTGGCAAAATGTCCTCAATCTACTATGGAGATTTGAGGCAGAAATCGGCTTTGCTGGCTCACTGGATGTATATCTGTTTCTCGGAGCTCTCAAAGACTGACATATAAGTTCAAATATCAATTTATTATATCGTAATAAAAAATACTACTTATTCCTTGTCTAATTAACATATTTCCCCCACTGCGATGGATTTGCATTGGAAGCTAACACATTTTCCAAGAATCGCTTGTTAGTCATGAAATCTGAATAACAGATGAATTTTTAATAATAATAGCTTCTGATAGTCAGCTACATCTATCTCAGTCGAAATATGCCTGTCTAGGACTAGAATAGTCATACACCTTGTTACATTAAAACACACACATTATTTTCATATCTAGCCCCAATTTTTTCTGTTTCTACCTTTGACCGGTTTCTTCTACTAACACATTTTAGAGAGTATGTCACGGCAAAATTAAGATATACTCCTTTCCCAGGAAGTTGGAGACACATTAGGTAATCCAGTAAAATATAAATTAGGCTAATTTGACACCACAGAAATTGTTAGAAATCTGTGAAATAAACAAGAGTTATAAATCAACATATGCTAAATAATTTAGGAAAGCTCAAATTCCAATCATGATATTCTGGCAATTAATCTCATTCAAAGATTACATCATGACTGTCTTTTATTAGTTAAAATTTATTTAATTCATTTTTCTATTTTATTCTTATTTTTAACAAATTTTAGATTATGAGAATTTAAGTGATCGTTCTCTCATTCATCATTGCTTCAGGAAAGCATCTATCTGTCTATTTATGATCTATCTATTTATCTATTTATCTACCTATGTATCTATCTAATTTGTGTGTGCATGTGTGTGTCATCTCTCCCAGGAAAAACATAACATTTATCTGAATATTAAAACAATGACAAAAACTAGAAGTTAAGCATTGCATGGCCTTTCCCTACCTTTCCCTTTTCACTCCTTGACCATGGCTTTCTCTATTCTGAATTCTGAGCCCATTAGTTTCTTGCTTGGTTTGTACAGCATTTGAAATGTCTATATGTATGGAGAGGGAACATGTGAGAGAATTCAACTACAGCTATGAAGAACCTCTGACCAGGTCAAATGTCTTCTAATGATGACAGAGAAAGAGAAATAGCCAGCGGGTGGGCAAGAGGGCTTTCCCGGTTCATCTGGGGAACTTCTTTGTCAATATCTTTGTTCTGATACACAGTACAATGAGTATGTAGTAGGTTTCAAGTCTATTGCTTAGAGGTAAAAATGTTAAGCTTTACAAAATGTTTTGTCTAGCCAAAGATTCACAGTTCATGTTTTAAATTTCACAGACACTGTGATTACAATTTGGGGTGTCGTAGCATCCTAGAGGGATGGAACACACAGATAGTTTGAATCTTTGAACATTTGTGGTATAGATGAGAGTATTGTGTTGAAGGCTTAAAGTGAAATGAACACCTCTTTTAGAATACTTTAAGATAAAAATTAAAAATAAAAATGATTTTTCAGAAGTGGTGATAAAAATAAAAACTAGCATCCAAATAGTTTAAAAGCATGGTTTGGGTTTGCACTCTAAACTGAACTATGCCACCTAAAAGTCACACTACTCTCTGGTTCCCATATTGAAATTCTAAGTATAATAATCTGCCAAGTTCTTGAGGTTAATGCCTCTGCTGGTAATTCACCTCACACAGTTCCCGTCACATAAAGAGTACTCCATACATGATGTCTTTTCTCCTTGTCCTTCTCTTTTACATTGCCAGTTAAGTTCTGTTTATGTTTTACCAACACACTGGCTTTTTTTTTTCTTTACATCATGTTGAACTGCATACCCACAGAAAATGATTATTAGTCAAAACACTCTTATCATGCATTCTTGGTATGCAATAGATTTTGTTCGAGACAACGTGAAAGCTATGTTCTCTAAGCACACTTGGATCTTCATGAATTACTTACTGTGACAGACTTAAATTACTCAGACAACTTGTTTCCATGCAGATGCATTACATCATGCTATCTACAACCCCAAATATATAACTCTTTAATAATATTACCCAGAAATCTTTCATCATCAGACCTAACTGCAGAGGCCGTGTAACCTAATGTCGAATCTGCTGTGACAAAAGAAATTAAGACTCCAGAATGTCATATTGATCTCCTAGGCTAAGCACCTAATCACTAGTACTAATCAGACATAGAGACATAATTAAGAATGTAGATTGATTCTTAGAAGACAATTATAAAAAATTAAAAAAAGAAAAAACCTGCCATCAGTACAAAGTGCAAACCACTAACAATAAAGGAGTTGTGGGATAACTTAAGTGTTACGAAATCAACACAAGTTTTGCCTATTCAATATTTTTACTGGTAAACTTTCTGAGAGCAATGCCAATTGGACCACATGGTTATATGGAATTTTGTCCATAAGGAAACAGCTCCCAAACCTTTGGTTTAAGACCATTAAAATGAATACTACTCTGCATTACTGAAGAATGAACTACTAATGCAATTACTACTCAAAAAGGAGAATTTTTGGAGATACAGTTGATGGAAAAGCTGCAAATAAAGCACCTGGATACTTATGGAAAAAAAAAAAAGATTAACTGCTCTCTCTAGACTAATCAGAATGGAGATCCTAGGAATCTACACATATTGAGAAACACAAATGACTCTTATGCACACTTGAATTTGAAACCACTGTGTTAGGAAATTTTTCCTGAGTCAGCGTTCAATGAAGGAGAGAACTGTTGTGGTAGAAGCCATAGGAAAAATGCCCTTTGCGACTAGCAAGTAGCATGAACATCAAATTGGGCAGAGATGGACCCTCCTGAGGTTTAATCTGAGCAGGACTATTAGTACAGATATAAATGCTCAAAAGGATAGCTGTTGCTCTTTCTTATAAGAGAAATAGATTCAAAATAAGAGATAAATATTATTGTAAATATCGGAATAGCAATTATAGACCCTGCCGACCAGGTTTCAAATAAATAGTTTTTTTTTTTAATTTTACTATTTTGAATACAAATAAAACAACTATATGGAAACAAACTTTGAGATAATCACCAATGTTACACACACATTTACATATCAAATCACAAAGCCACGTCTGGAAATATACCCTGAAAATACAACTACACAAATACATAATTATCTATGTACAAATCTTTTCATTGCAACATTATTTATAATGGCAAAAGTCCTTGAATCAGTCCATGATGAAGTGATAGGAGATTCACAAAATAAAATATTTTGTCCTGACATAATGGAAGCTCAGCATCTTAAAAAAAAATCAGGGGCTCCCTGTGTACTGATGTGAGTCACCCATACCTACTGATTTTCAAAAATCTTAGTGCAGAAGCATAGATATCATATACTAACATATATCAAAGAAAAGGAAGAATCATAAAAATGTGTTTAAATTCATACTAAATTAGGCTGACTTCATAACAAAAGTACTTAAAACAGATTTTTATAGAAAGGACCAGTAGGTGTCATGACAGAGTTGGGGCAAGACCCCTCAACAGATACACTTTCATGTCATTTTGCATTTTGACTTGCGTTAATATATTTTAGATTAAAACAAATATAGGATATATTTTATGTCAAAGTAAATAAAATTTTTGATACACAGCTAGATATATTTCATATATTGCCTTATCTTTACAAAGAATATATATTGAAGACTGTCAGCCGATGAAACAATCTTCAGCAAGCAATAAATTGAACCAAATAAGTATGGATGGAGTATTATTCAGTGTTCAAATTATTTCTACTTTCTTATCATTTTTGGAAAATTTGTTTCTTGCCATTTTGAAGAAAGCCTTAGATAATGAACCTTTGTCATAAATTATGCTCACAGCATCATTTATAACATTAAAAACCTGGAATCAATCCATGATGAAGTAATAGACTTGTTAAATAAAATACATTTTCCTTATACAATGGAAAACTCTGCGTCTTAAAAAAAAAATTATGTAGCTCTCTTTGTACTGATATAAATGTAACCCATACTCAGTGACTTAAAAAAAAGTTATTGCAGAAAACTGTATATCACTAGAGTTTTTATTTTATCTATTCTGTTGTCCTTAGAGGCAAGACAGTTTTCTGATGTGAAGATCTTTCACCTAGACCAACGCTGTGAATATGAGGTTTAGCCGAAGCTCACAGTTGAAAGAAAAGGAATATCTATAACAGTGCCAGTCCCCCCGCGGAATGATCTAGATTGAACTGTAATTTTCAACACAGATTCTTTCCTGGGGTTTGATAGAGTCAGTCAGGACCCAAATTTAAATCTCTTCCTATCAAATATATAGGCCGTTGTATGACAACTGAAGAATTATAATTCAAAGGTCTGGTATGTCATGCTTATAGCATTTATTTCAACTCAGGTGAAGACAGGGAAACTTAGAGTAAACTTTTTCAAAGTATTTCCTTTGTAGACATGAATGACTAGAGTATTTTTACACTAGGAACTTGCACATAAATTTAAGGAAATATTTGTCAGATTTACCGGGGATAAATGTCTAAACATCTAAACGGCTTCTTTGTGGAAAGTTAAAAAAAAAAAAAAGAAAAAGAAAAAGCACCAACATCTTTTTTATTAATTTTTTATTTCTATAGTCCCAAATTTACCTGGAGTACTGAGATTTTAAAAACGTATTATATCAATTGAATTAAATATCGTATAGTATGTATGTTGGAATTAATTTTCTCTTTTCTGAAATAAATCATGGAATCATAACAGTGCACAAAATGGTTTTTATAGGGCAGTGGGTCAGAGAGCGTCATTTGATCCTGTCTGGGGCACTTACTCGTATTGTGACTTTGAAAAAAAAAGTAAATGAAGCTACTAGTGTTTCAATTTTCCCATTTGTAAATTGAAAAGTTTAATTCAGATCATGCATTAATTTAATTTTAAAATTTATTACACTCTGTGTAATAAATTTTAAAGTATTTTATGATACCTGGGATCATGTAGTCTTCACACTACCCCAGTTGGATACAGATTGTCGCTGTTTTTATTCATAAGTGATACAACTGAAGCACAGGCATTAACGAAAGTGTCTTAGTCCTATCAACAATATAATTTCTACTCTGCAGAATTGCCATTTGGGACATAAAATATCTCCTTGATCAGACGATTCTAAGCTATTATTTACAACTAAAAAAAGCATTTAAATTATATTGTCTGCCTCTAGAAATAATACCTGTATTCCTGGGTATTACTTAAGTGGATCTATGGCTTTTAGCCTATTGTTTTAAACTGTGGCTTATACATTCACAACTCATTTCTCCTTATTTACTTTTGTATGCATAGAAACTTCTGACTAGAACTATCTATAAATTATTCATTGAATATCACACTCAAAATTTGTGGTTCAGGTCAGATTCCAAGATGTTTATGCTCAACATTCTGACATTGTCAGGGCTAAAGGGGATTGCAAAGCAGGAATTAACCTTTGAATTAGTAATGTGTATAAAGTTCTTTTTAAAACCATCTCCCATCTTTGTACATTTTGTGCTATCTTAGAATATTCATCAAATGAAAATGGGTATCGTGCTCCCTTAGAGTTTATTTAACTGATATATTTTGAAACATGTTTTGAAAGGGTCACAAATCAAGTTAAAAAAAAACATTTTGGTAAGCAAAATGTTTAGCTTTAATTAGTGGGCTGTAACCTAAAAATGTAGACTATAGACAGAAATCCAGGGCCTGGCCTGCATCCCAGGCATGTGCCCCAGCTGGGAATCTAACCAGTAACCTTTTGGTTTGCAAGATAGGGCCCAACCCACTGATCCATGGCAGTCAGGGCTTAAGTTCAAAATTTTTAAGTACTTAATTTTTTCACAAGAATGTCTCATGTACTTTAATAAAAATAATAAAATATTACTTCCAAATTGTCATTACTTCTATAATTCTGGCCTGTCCATTTCTATCATATGTGTATCTCCAGGTTTTGTTTACAGTGGAAAAGACTTATTAATATTTAGCCTTTTAAGACAGTTCGGGGCGACCAATTATTTTGTTCAACTTTTATTCTGTCTCTTGATATAATCATTGACATTCAGTAGGTTGTACCATTGAGGTCTTAAACTAACCTCTGCAAACCTGATATTCTGTAAAATATCAGACAATAACTGCAATTTCTCTTGATGGGACACAGGCAAAATTAATAAACAATACCTATGAACTGTTGTAGGGTATCTGAATAAAAGTCAAGAAATGCATTGACATTTTCAGACATATTTAATATAATGTGATAAATATATACACTTTTAACCCAAAATAAAATTAACTTTCAGTATACATGTCATTTAGTCATTTGCGAAAATATTCAGGAGTTTTTACTATAATAAAATTGTGACTATATTAGTATTTCAAATTATTGATATACGATGGCAGTACAGGGAAAACTTAATTGAATTTGGTCAGTCAGACTAACTTTTTCATGCTTTAATTCTATGATTTACTTGCAATATGTTTGAGATCAATTTTAATTTATAGCTATGTATTACTAAATAATGATTATTAAATTTATGGTTAGTTAAATTTTCTAACATCACCTTATGTAGATTATTCCAGGGAGGAATTCCTACTCTTCACACAAGATACAAATTAATATAGCTATAATTCCCCAAAAAATGAACATAAAAAATCAAAACTTTAATTTTATGTGGAAAAGTGTATGTTCAGTACCTGGGAATCAAGATGCAGAAGAAGCAATGATGACAGTTCAATGTAGAATTGTTTCCCAATAAATTATGTGCTTTTTTCAACCAATGAAAGTATGTTACAAATTAATTACAATTTAGGATATTTTAAAACAAAAGCTGGATTGCGACGTCACCGTATTATGTAAGGTCTACCAAATTCTTTAATGATGTCTCTTAAAAATAATTTGAATAAACATATAGTCTCTCTAACATATTCAGAAAAAGACACACTGACACGGGATGGGCCTTTTTATAGGTAAAACAGCTCATTGCAGCAGCTGTTAAGTGGCAAGACCTGATGTTGCAACAGACAAGGGGTATTGGAGACTCAAAGTGAACTGACCTGGGCTATTCACATTTGGAAACTTAATCATAGATTGAAAAGCTGATGCTGATTAGAAACTTTAAGGTGAATTTAAAAAGAACTGATCTATTGCGTTTAGAAATTGACAAGAAATTCACCCTTAAATTTTATTACTTCCATTGTCTGGTGTTCTCTCTCTCTCTTTCATCATTGTAGTGGTATTATTGACTTGTAACTTAAAAATTGATTTTGTTTTTGTTTGTTTTGTGCGGCCAGGTGACTACAGTGTGGATTTTCTTACTCTACACTAGTTTCTTTTATCATTTTCTTAACACATTTGTGGCTCTATTGTATGTTGTGGATTTGGTTGGTCGGTATTTTTGTCGATATGGGAAAGAGATGTGACTAGACAGTGTGCCTATCCAGTGTTGAATACTGAGACAAGGAGCAAAAAAATCTGCTCTTCAAACTCATTTTAATTATCCAATTGTCTAGCAGCTTTCTCTTTAGTAAACATTCCTCCATTGGCAGTTGTTCAGAGAGTAAGGCAGAGACCTTGAGAAAATTTAAAACCCCCTTTAAAAATTAATTGACAAGTATGTAATTCAAGATTGCTAAATTATGCTAACATTGCAAATTGACAACAGTATAAAGTATGTGTGGTTCCATTCTTCCCTGTGCTAATGAGTTAATTTATTGCAATCATGGGAAATGAGGATTCTCACTCAAGTAGGTAAAACTCACATAGTGAAAATTATGGCTATTGGGAAGAATCAAATTGTAAGGATTGACAGTTTATCAGTTCATAAATTTTAAAGTATGAAAGCTCTCATGTCAGAGGAAAGTAACTGAAAAGCTATTATGTCAAAATTGGAAACATTGGGGATATTCAGTCCTAGTTCTTTCCTTTTTTATCTCCAATCTGTCCCTTCAGCAATCAGCATGGGCTGTATGTTAACACAGGTTTATAAAAATATAAATGTGTGGCTCTCGCTCTGCTTCATGGTGTTTTTATTTTGGGAGATAATCTTTAATCTTTTTGCAAACAACTTCATTAAGATATAATCAACAAAGAAAAAAGTGCACATTTAAATATTCAAATGGATAAATTCAACATTTATACACTTATGAAACTGTAAATTTTCATAATGAAGGTAGGAAACATATCTATCACTCTCAAAATTTTCTTTTGCCTTTTTGTAATTCCTCCTACCAGCCCATCAATACTATACCCAGCCCACCCAGAGTGACCATTGATGTGATTTCAGAGAAGTGCTTTTCTTATTATAGATCATATAGATTAATTTGTATTTTCTAAGTAAGTAGAATCATAGAGTGCACATATTTTTAATGCAAGTTCATGTCTTTTATTAGCCTATATGCAATTACTTGTCTTCTGGTTTGCTGAAACAGTAAGTCAGACAACGGTTGCCACGGTAATGTTTATCAAAGTGGGTGGTCATAAAAACTGGAGCACCATCTTCATCTGAAGGGCACTCACCAGGAAAGGGACAGATTTTGCATTCTAATCTACTTTGTATTGTCTGGGGACAGCCAACTTAACCTTCTTTCTCTGTTGCTTATTCTTCTTGGGAGTGGTATAAAACCAACCTTTTTGTTAGCACCGCCATAAGTCTCAACACAAGATAAAAAGTTGACTCCTTTGAATGTGTTGTCAGAAAAAGTGTGCCCATCCACTTGCTTGCCAGCAAAGATCAGTTGTGGATGATCAGTACGAAATCTTGGCCTGGATCTTGGCCTTTACATTTTCTATTGTATCTAGAGATTCATCCTCGAGAGTAATTGTCTTCCTCCGCATAAGCATTTTCATGAAAATTTGCACCTTGCAAGTGGTTCCACCTGGGTTGGAGGAAAGGAAGATACAGGTTAGACCTGGGGAAACAGAAGAGGATGCTGGGTAGGTTGCTAGCCCTGCAGCAACAGAGAAGCACATACTCACAGCAGATGGAAGATCAGAAAAGAGTATTTTTTTAATCCACACCCTAAATCTTTTTATTAATTTGAGAGAGAAAGAGAGATCAATGTGAGAGAGAAGCATCAGTAGGTTGCTCCTGAGCATGCCCTGACTGGGAATCAAGTCTGCAACCTAGATATGTTCCCTTGTAACCACACAGCATGAGGTTTGGCTGCTTGTCACCTTGTGTACACAGGCCCCAAAGATTTGTGTTGAAGGAAACAGGTTTTTATGAAATTAACATTTCTTCAATTTTGGGTGGGTGGGGCAAAGAGCATTCCTGCTCTGAGCCCTTCTCTCCCAGGAGACCCAGAACTTCTCTTACTCCCCAAAAGATTACAAGCCAAACCTATACCCAGAAGTTTCCCATTTCTTTATCTGACCTTTTGAGGCTTACGCTGGACACACAAACAGATCTCTATCCTGTCCAGAATGTGCAAACGTGCATTTCAGAGTTGACATCTCCCTGCCACAGCTCCCTCTCTCAGGATCTGGGGTGCACTGTTCTCAGTCTCTATCTAGCCATTCAAGACCCTTGTGCCATGCTGCACTGGGTCATAGTGATCCAGAGCCTAGAGCCCAGGCAGACACATGTCCCATCGCAGGGCCCTGCCTCCAAGAGCAATGTCCAACCATGGTGGGCCTAAGTCCCTGGTGGGCCCAGCATCTGCTTGTCCAAAGAGTGTGCCTATCTATGCAGAGAGCAGGGGCCAGAGACCCAGAGTTCTGAGTGCCAAAGCTAGAGAACCAAGAGCCAAGTGCACTGAGAGTCAAGAGAAGGTTAGCTTCTTCCTGCCTCCTTTATTAGAAGTCCTCTCCCCCAAATCCAATGCACTCCAGAAGCCAGTGGGAGTGTCCAGCTTTCCAATCAATGAGGCCAGTGTCTGCCACATTTTCTTTTGCCCCTCCTCATCTTCTAAGGAACAAGTCTTCTCCCACAGTCCCTCCCTGCTAGGAGGGCACAAGCTGCCTGGTTGTCAGGGTAACTGGCAACCGGTGGGCTCATTTACAGTTGATAGCTGCCTTTGTTATGCAATGCCTCAAGCATTGTGCCTTCTGCTCTGTTGGCTCCTCCCTGCCTTGGAGAAGGCAGGCTGCTTATAATCTGCACCCTTGGCAGCTTTCTCCACCCTCCTGCCTTTCCTGGCAAGAAGGGGGAGCAGCTTGGTGCTGGATTTGGAGGGAGACTCCCTGCTTCCTAGGGATCTGCCCTGCATTCCAGGGATCTCATGTCCACCTTGACCGAAGATTGAACTAACAACCTTTTGGTAAATGAGACAACGCTCTAACCAACTGAGCACCCAGCTAGGGAAAGTGTGTATTATATTTCTAACCTGTCATCTTTCATTTAGTATAACTATTTGAGTCATTATATTGTTGTGTATATTAAGAGATCATTTCTTTTTATTGCTGGATAGTATTCTATTGTGTGGGTGTAGATAGACCATGATTTGTCTATCCCTTCAACTGTTTGTTTTTTCAAGGTTTGTTGAGATGTAATTGAAATTTAACATTGTGTAAGTTTAATGTGTACACTGTGATGATTTGATACACATGTATTGCAAAGTTCTTACTGTAACAGGGTGCAGCCAAGAGGGGCGCCCCAAATAGGGATTTATAATGGGGTCCAGAACTCAAGGTGTCCAGGAAATATTAGGAAAAAATATATATATAAGATGTCCTCATCCCCACAAGTCTGAGCTGGGGGATGGGACACATGGAATAGGGCCACTGAGAGCCATTTTGCATAGCAACAGCTTTGCAGCTAATCTCTGGCATGACCATTTAACATATCTGTAACCTTTAACTGGTTTCATAGATATGTTAAATTGCTGTGGTCTTGCTTTGAGCCAGGGAGATGGAAGTGACTTTACCCAAGATGTAACTGGGAGGCAACCCACCCACCCCCCATCACAGCACCTGGTGAGAGCTTGGAGATGATTGGCTCCATGCCATGGGCCACACCTGCCCAGAGTTACCATGGCAGCCCAGTAAAGCTGGAAGAATAGGGAGTGCTGGTAGGTGTAGCTGATTGTAGGAGGAGTTGGAAACGGGACTGCAGAGGAAGATTGGCGCTGGGATTTAAATCCAGGCACGGCAGCCATGCCAAGTGGGGATCATGCAATTTTGGCGGAGTGGGGACCCCATGGCTTGGGCAAGAGAGAGGACCATGTGGCTTTGGGCTGTTCCTTTTGCCACTCGGCTTAGAAAGCAGGAGACATTATGCCAGGAAGAAAAGGGATGAAAGGACTCTTGCTGGTGGGCCATGAGAAGGTGCCACATGGCTTTGGATTAACTAGAGATCGTGGTGGCGATACAGCACATGGTGCCAGAACCGAGGGGCTGCCTGAACCACGGACTTCTACTTCTTTTCCTGAGATACGGTATCCCGGACTGGGGAAAGGGGAGAAGGAAGGACTGTGTGTTTGTGGGTATTCTAAAGAACTTTAGTATTTTAAAGAAGACATTAGTCATTACTCTAAGTCTGTATAACTTGTAAATAAATAATTCCTTTCCTTTTCACCAGTCTCTGGCATTGAAAGACATCTTTCCTTTGACAGCAAGCAAGATGAACCTAGTAGGTGTGGGGGGGGTGCCCAGAGAAAAAGGGGGGGTCCTTTTGGTAATAGTATATAGTTCATTCCTTCCTCCCCAGTTCTGTTCCGTAACATTACCGTAATACAGTTGTAACAGGGTGCAGCTGGGCGGGGG
>PVJI01007740.1:24218-42327 GCA_004026765.1 Micronycteris hirsuta | reverse complement strand
ATAGCTGTGGCCATGTTTTGAGCTAAAGAGATGGGAGTGACTTCCACCCAGGATGTAACTGGGAGGCAACTCCCCCAAGACACAGCACCTGAGTGAAAACTTAAAGATAATTGGCTCTGTGCCATGGGGCCATGCCTGCCCACAGTTAACGTGGCAGCCCAATAAAGCTGGCAGACTATGAAGTGCTGGCAGGTGTAGCCAAATGAAGGAGGAGTAGGAAATAAGGCTGCAGAGGAAGACTGGCATGGGCATTTAAACGCAAGCACGGCAGCCAAAGCTCTCTTGGACCACAAGGCTTTGTAGGAGTGGGGACCCCTCTGCCTGAGAGACAGGCTCTCTCATTCTCTCTCTCTCGCTCTCTGGCTCTGGAACACGCGGCTTTGGGGCTCCCTTGCCACGCAGCTTAGGAAGCTGGGAAGCAAGATGTAGCAGTGATGCTGAGCTCTCTCCTGAACCACGAAGGGTAGGAGTGGGGACCCCTCAGCCTGAGAGACAGACTCAGGACTGCGTTGCTTTGGGTGGCTCCCTTTGCCACGTGGCCTAGGAAGCAGGAGAGACTTTGCCTGGAAGAAAAGGGATAGAAGGACTCTTGCTGGTGAGCCATGAGAAGGTACTACATGGTTTTGGACTAACTGAATATCGCAGTGGCAACACAGCCGATGATGTTGGAACTGAGGGCCTGCCTGAATCATGGACTTCGACTCCTACGGTACTCTGGACTAGGCAAAGGGGGGAAGGAAGGAAGGACTGTGTATTTGTGGGTATTCTAGAGAATGGGTATTCTAGAGAACTTTAGTATTTTAAAGGAGACCTTAAGTCATTACTCCAAGTCTGTATAACTAGTAAATAATTAATTCTTTTCCTTTTCACAAAGGAAAAAGACGTTTCTGGCATTGAGAGACATCTTTCCATTGGCGGCGAGAATAACGAACCTGGAGCGGGGTTGGGACATTGTTGGATGCCCCTGCCCTTGCTCTGTAACACAGTTAGTTAGTTAACACATCCTTCACCTCACGTAATTTCCATTTTTTGTTTTGATGGTCATGGTGGTAAGAAAATTAAAGTGCTTGATTCTTAGCAACTTTTTCATATACAATGTGGGATTTTTTCAGGACAACCTGTGGCAAGTTAAAGAATATGGGGAAATGCATTAAACTTTGGGATTTCAATTCTTCCTATAAAAGGCAGAAACTAAATTTTTATTGAATTTTGATCTTTTCTGAATTAAAATGGTCACAGATAAGCCTATTTATATCAGTAAAGAGATTAGGAAAATACTTTTAGAGACTCAATAGTATCTTGAATCCTTTATTTTTCTGAATGAAGGGAACCAAAATAAGCTTTTATGACATGTTCTTTCTGAAAAACCCTTGTTGGTCAGCAGTGTTCAAGTTAGGAAGAGATTAAAAGGAGTTAACTATCATTCAATATTTGTATATACTTTTATTATACTATTGCCTATATAAGTTTCTTCAATCAAAATCATATAGTTTCGAAAACATATTATGGACATTGGTACTGTGCAAAGCTGCAGAACAGCTCTGGCTGGCGTGGCTCAGTTGGCTGGGCATTGTCCTGTAAAGAAAATGTCATTGGTTCGATTCCTGGTCAGGGCACATTCCTGGGTTGTGGCCCAGTCCCCAACTGAGTGTCACTTCTCTCCCACATTGATATCTCTCTCTCTCTTTTCCATCTCTCTAAAAATAAAGAAAGGCTTTTTAAAAACTGCAAAACATACACTATATCTAGCTACTGGTATTCAAAGTCAAATAAAAAATAAGAAAAAAGGTAAAAGAGAAATTGTAGTTGAAAAGTACTTAAGATTATGACTATGTATCTATTGTACAACACGTGATTAAATTAGTTTTTCTTTAAGGATTTAAGTTCTCTCATCATTATATTTGCAAACCGTATATCTCTCCAATTTTGTTTATAAAAAACTAATGTTAAAAGGGCTTGTTCCACCCCAATAACTGATATTATTTGTTTTTGCTACATCAATCTTCACATCAAAAAAAAAAAAAAAAAAAAAGTACCAGTACTGTTTACTTGTAAAATGTGTTTCAAGGACCACTGATTACACACTTGATAAATGTCAAACCTTTAGGTGCCGTGAGAAGTGGTGTTTCTATGTGGTGTCAATGCCCTTCTCCCCACGGGGTAAGGCTGCCTTCACCGCGCAGGGGTCGCCCATTTACAATGTAGGTGCTGCAGCCTGGGACAGCTGGCCCACTGCTGTGTCTCCACATTCCCCTGTGGAGTTACGCTGTGTGAAGCTGTGCCTCAGTGAGCTTTTCCTCCTCGCCCCAGCATATCGCAGCTGCCATCCTGATGTCATCTGTCTTCTGTGGATGCCTTCCCCACCAGCGCTGTGTTACAGTGCGCATCGCCTCACTGCTGAGCCTTTGGCTCAGACCCAGGAACTCGAATTTGGCGATCCTTATGAATGAAAGCTTTTGACTAGATGCTTACTCACTGTAAGTACATTGAAACGTTAGAAGCAGGGCAGAAATAAATTTTATATGCATGCCTAGATGAACAACTACAAAGAAATTTAATGAATTTATTGAGAATTTCAATGTTAACTTAGACTGAGTAGAAATATAAATATTCTGCATTAGAATTCTTCAGAAAAATAGGACTAATAGGATATATATATATATATATATATATATATATATGTATATAATTATTATACAGAATTGACTCACATGATTATGGAGGCTAACAAGTTCAAATCTGTAGCATGGGCCTACTATGTACTACAGTGTGTCCTTGGAGACCCCAGGAGCCGCTGGTGCAGATGTCCGAAGGTAGTTTGCTGGAGAATTCTCTTGCTGAAGAAGGAGAAGGGGTTGTGGTGAGAGGTTGGGTGAAAAAGAGGAAATGATTAAGGGGAAAAAAACCTCATAGACACAGAAAGCAGCATGGTGAGTTGGCGATTACCAGAGGGAAAGCAGGTGGGGGAAGGTAGAGGCGGGTAATGGGGGCTGAATAGTGATGGAAGGAAGCTTGATTCAGGGTGGTGAATACGCAGTGCAGTGTAGTGCTGATGGAATATAGAACTGTACACCTGGAACCTATACAATTGTGTTAACCAATGTCACCCCAATGAATTCAATTAAAAATAAAAAGGCAAAAGCACTGAAAATGTATTTAAATTTCAAGAAAAGGAAAAAGAAAAAAGAGGAAAGCTGGTCTTTTTATTGGATTCAGGCTTTCAACTGATTAAACGAGACCCTCTCACATTATGAAAAGCAGTCTGTTTTATTTAAAGTCACGAGATTAAATGCTAATTTCATACAAAAATGCCCTGCAAGTTGACACATAACATGAACCATCACTTAGTCCATACCACAGAATCCATATCATAGTATATTTGCATAGTTTTAAGTAAATGATTTCACTTCAAATTCAGCATTTTCATTGTTCATTTAACTAGTGGTGTGCAACTTGGTGATCCACATTTTTTCAATTCCAAAATTATTATAAATATCTGATCTGAAGCTTTAATTTAAAAAAATATCACACTGTCAGTATTTATTACTGACAATTGTGAGGGTAACAAACAGTATTTTTTAAAAGATTTCACTTATTTTTATTTTTAGACAGGGGAAGGGAAGGAGAGAGAGAGGGGGACACACATCAATGTGTGGCCCTGGACTGGCACCTGGCCCTCAACCCTGGCATGTGTCCCGACTGGGAATCGAACCAGCAAGCCTTTGTTTCACAGGCCGGTATCCAATACACACAGTCATACCAGACAGGGCAAGTATTGAGATATCATTTATAAACTAATATTTCTCCTTTTTTTCTGCTTTGATTTTTACTGAAGAACCAAGTAATCAATGACTTTCATTCACATTAATAAATATTTTAAAATTTTGGGAACTTAGTATTAATAGGTTTGTGATCAAAGAAAATAAAATAAACTCATACCATCAAGTTTCCATTCAATTTATGTTTATATCAAAATAAATATAAAGCCCGGCTGGTGTAGCTCAGTGGATTGAGCGCGGGCTGGGAACCAGAGGGTCCCGGTTCGATTCCCAGTCAGGGCACATGCCTGGGTTGCTGGCCAGGTCCCCAGTGAGGGCCATGTGAGAGGCAACCATACATTGTTCTTTCTCCCTCCCTTCTCCTCTCTCTGAAAATAAAAAAACAAAACAAAATAAATATAAAGAAAGTTACCACAAGAAATCAAAAATAAAGTTTCTAAAAGAAATACACTCAGTTGAAGTTTAATGAATTAATTTTATTATGGTTTGTGTCAAGGACGACTGCATTCTTGGAAAGACTATGCCATAGGAATGAGGCAAATTTTAACATAATGACATGAAAATTTCAAGGGAAAAACACAATATAGTAAAACTAAAAATAAATTGACAAAGATTATGTGTCTTTACATATTTTAACATATTTTCAGCACTTAAAATGCCAAATCAATTTTTGGGAAAAAAAGAAACAACACTCATGTTCATAATGAAAAGTGAGAAACAGAAACATATACATCCAATATTTTTTTAAAAAGAAATATAATAAAATAGTTTGAGGAAAAGAAGTAAAAATGATTTAAGAAAGGTAGTGTTTACATAATCTGGTAGTATTTTATACACTGACTTGAGTAGAGGGAGTCCCACGTAAAATGTTTATTTCTTTTAATGTATGTTTACCATCCAGTGAGATAGACTCCTAAATAGTAAAATAGTCCATTAGAGATCACATGTGGCCATGCACACACACACAACTCATGTTAGAGTTCAGGTAGGAAATCTTGCATTTAAAGAAGGAAATTTTACTATATGTACTTCATTTGGGTTGCGATGACAAAAAAAACCCCTAAATTCATGAAAGCATTGCTACTTGCTGTGTGGATGTTTCTGGAGACCCATGGAGCATCAAGAGCTGCTGGAAATCAGAAAGCAGACACAAACCCACAGGACCTACCAAAAAGTCGGTGTGATAGAGGGAACATGTGTCTTTCGATTTGGTCTGATCTTCTCATTCGCATGTTAATTTCACACCAAGGTTACATGTCGTTCCTCCTCTCCTGATAGCAAACTGTGTGGATTCTGTGTCCCCAAACGGTTAAGTTGTTCTAAAGAAATGAAGGGGTAGAAGTGATCATTCATTCAACATATTATTTAAAGATCTGCCCGAAGTTTTGTTCAAAGCTGAAGGTGACAAGACAATAATTCTTCCTAGATCCTGGAAGACTTGCAAAAAGGTTTATGGCAACCACCTTTTTAATTAGCAGGGAGTCTCATTGGAACTAGGAAAAAACAAACACACATACATTAATGCACCAAGGTTCTAAACTCCCGACAGCAGGGGAAAAACTGGTAACCTTCTGCTTTTTTCCTTTCTATTCAATAGGCACTTCCCAAAAGATAACACTTTTCCAATTAAAACACAGGAAGGAAGTGGATTTTAAAATGCCATTATGTAGCATTTTTACAATTAGAAAATCTAATTCTTTGAATCATTTTCTGTTTAAATCACTCTGCTATATTTAATAGTATCACGAATTCTATTATTTTTGAATGTATAAAATTTAATATAGTTTTGATATTTTAAAAGCACAAGGATTATTATATAATTAAATCTGTTTATCTTTGCATCATTCAACTGAAGCAGTTGACAAGACATGTAGATAAATTCTATAAGTCTATAGATTTATTTTGTCTGTTTCATAAAAGATCTATATACACATGCATAGATATTTTTCTCTATACTCTGTTTAACAAAATTGAATCAAATTGAAATGCTGTATTTATTTTCAGTTAAATATGCATACTGTCATCTAATTTACAAAGTGCACTTTTATAGATCTTTGTGTACTGAAGGTTTTTTATGATTTCTCTTAATCTATTGCTGAATATACAGCCTTATTAAGTAAGTTCAGTGAAAAAACATCTAAAGTTTCTTGATTAACAACTCATGTATTCGCCATTGTATAATGCAATTCCATGTTTTTGTTTTATGTTATTTTCATTTATTTCATTTTTATACACATTTTATCTTTAAAATGGTATTTGGGATCTTTCAATTGCATTCTGTATTTATTTTGTTTATATCATTTGGAGTGTGGTTCTGTGTTGTGTCTTAAGGAATAAAAATGATTTTATTTTCAGTAAGACTATGAAGTAATGATATTTTTATGACTTGTAACTATAAATGATATATTTAATTACTGTCATCTTTTATTTTCTTTGTCGAGGAAGGTTTAGTTGAAAATTTATTTGTTTTCACTGACATGTGAAGGTGTATGTAGCTTTTATAGAAATAAATGCATTACAGTAACATTTCTGTTAAATATTGAAGATATAAAATATTTTGATATATAAAATTTTGCTAAATATATTTCAGATTTTGACAAATTACATGTTATTAAATACACATGTGATATTTTTAAATGTTAAACTTTGTAGAATATATACCTTTCTAAATGTCATTGTGAGTGTGTTGCTAGTTTAATTAGGTAAATTAATTTCATTAATTACTATTAATAAGCAACATGCTCATTTTTTCTAATATTTGTATAGCCTAGGGAAGATCAATAGAAGCAATAATGACCATTCATGATCTTTGTTGAGAAAGATAAGAGAAAAGAGTCTGTGGAAATGCACACTGAAATCTCTGTAGAACCCTAAATGAGTGAAAATAATCTTTATTATCTTGGAAGCAAATTGACATCTGGATTCAGGTGCAGAATGGGGGCCCCCTGCTTCTCCGCATTAGTGCACTAAATTAGCAATCAACTAGTTCATTGTGAAATCAACTGCTGTTTCCAAACAAAGAATGCCAGCATCCAATGTCAGGGTTGCTAAGTGCCTGATTACAGTAAGACAATGTTGGCTGCCAAAAGCTCTCCTTCAGTCTGGCTTGAACACTAAAGCCAAGAGGCATTTGGTATGCAGAGCAGAACCCTGCTCAAACATGGGTAATTGAAAGATTTAAATTAGGTTGCTTCTGTGTGGTTCTCTTTTTTACTATCACATCTTTATGCTTATCCTAACCATATAAAGGGTCTGTTTGGATGTATAGGAAAAGATGTAAAGATCCACTTACACATCCAATTGTATCTTTTTATACTTGTTCGATGTTCATCAGTCCTGCAGTGATGCAAGAGTTGTGTACATTCGGTTTTATTTAACCCAATTGCTGTAAGCTGCAGGCACCCCTGGTTGTAATAAGGGACTAACAATCACTTTCCCAAAATTGTATTAGATGTTCCCAGTGAAAATATACCCAGAAGCATTTTCTCAGCTAGGACTCCTCACACAAAAACACATTCCTATGCCTGTGTGAAACCTTGGTATTAGCACCAGTGGCTCTCTGAAAATAAATAAGTTGACTGATGATTTGGGAAAAGCAGGAAAATGAAGGTTTTTCCCTTCCAGAATATCTGACATGCTCCTAATGTTTGATCAATGAACAAACCACTCCTGAGTCCTCTTACTAACTCACTTAAAGCTCTTGTGTCTTCCCATTATTGTTTCACCTTGAATTCCACACTTAACCAATGCAATGCGAATAAAAATGCTTTCGACTCTCAAATTTATATCATGTAAATAGTCAGAAAAGGTTGACTCTTTTAGTTTTATATCCAACTGCCTTCTGTCATTTCTATCTGGAATATATTTTTATGTTCCAATTAAACTGGCTACCACAGAATTTTTTATTCTGACAATGACAATTAATATGCGTTATTTCACCTGGTAGGAATTTACCATTTCCCTTTACCTCTTTTGTCTTCCTGCAATATCCTGGGTGTGTTTAGGCCCCTGGCATTTCTTGAATTCTAATGCTTTGTTTTTGTCTGGTATCATCCTATGAAAGAGATATGGGACACTCCCTTGTCACTCGCTTAAATAACTAGCCATCTACTATAGGATAAAGATAAATCTCTTCTGGGAAGCCATTGAGGATCCTCCACAATTTAGATCCTTCCCATATTGCAAAACTCATCTTTTACCCTCCCCTACCTGGTACTTTAGGAACCAGCATACTAGATGTCTTATAGTTTACAGAAAAACTATGTTGTTTGTGCCACATTCATTCATTTGTCTATTGTGTCATAAAATACAAATTAGTCTCTACAGAGAACTTCACAGGCCCTTTGCTCTCTCTCTTTTTCCCAATAGATGCTTCCCTCCTACTCCAGCAGGTTCATTCTTCTTCTTACTCATTTTTTTTCATGCGTTGTAATGATCAATTTTGTGTGTCAACTTGAATGGTCCAAGGGTGGCCAGTTTAAGCATTGTTTCGGGATGTGCCTGTGAGGGTGTTTCCAGATGAAATTAGCATTTGAGGCAGTGGACCCAATAAAGCGATGTCCTTCCCAGTGTGAGTGGGCATCGACCGATTCACTGAGGACCTAAACAAGAAGAAAAAGTTTGGGGAAGGAGGAATGTGCACACTTTGTTTCCTGTCTGCCTGCTTGAGCTGGGGCATCTATTTTTCCTGTCCTTGAACTAGAATTACACCACTGGCTCCTCTTGATCAGGCTTTGGGGCTGGAACTGGGCCAGTGGCTCTTCTCAGGCTGTACCTTGAAGACAGTAAATCATGGGACTTTGCAATGACTCAACTGCATGAACCAATTCTTCATAATAAATCTCTTTTTGTAGCTATGTCTTATTAATTCTGTTTCTCTGGAGAACTCTAATACGAGTGTCACGTTACTCAGAAATTTAGCTGTGACTACGTCGCAAGTTTCAAGTTTCTTAAACTTTGACTTTTTTTAGAGATCTAGAACTACCTCTGACTCTGTAAATCTAACTGTAACTACTTGCCCATCAAGGATTGTGCCTCCTTCTTGGTTGTAGGAGGAACCAGATGCAACTAGCTATCCTTCACCTTAAAAGGGATATAAAGAAAAAATAGTAATGAGATTCTTTACTAAGATTTAGTTAATTTTTTGAAAAACATTTCAATTACATATGTCTGGAAAATAATGCAAGGTGCACATGTCACATAGGCTTGGAAAATTTAGAGTCTGTGTTTTCTTTAAAAGAGCTCATGATTTACAAATTTCTAAGTTTCAATTGGAAAACACAATTTTTAAATAAAGACAACTTGACATTTTAGTCATTATCAGATAGAAGTTATGGCATAAACAAGAAGAAAAATATGTCTGTGGCATTGGGGCACAGCCTTCTTATTTTGAAGAGTTACAGAGGTTATTTTTCAAGGCTGACGTGAAAGAAGAAAGAAAATAGGGTTAAGTGTTGTGACATAAATGGATTAGTGATTTATAAAGTGGAAGTGACATTCAGGTTCAGAATTTCTTTTAGAGCACTTGTCTGCTTTGTGTGCGTAGGATTTTACTTGAATGCAGGTACCTCCGATGTATTCATGTTTTTAGCCAATATTTTGTCATTATTGTGTACCGCATTTGTATTCCAACATAACTTAGGACCTATGTAAGATATGCATACAAGACAATATCCACTCGCTGTGTGATCATGGATGAGCTAAAGTTACTGAAGGTGACATTTTCCATGGTGGCAGAGACTACAAAGTGTGGAGTCATGCCAAATTGAGTTTCAGTCCTGCCTATGTCACTTACTAATCGTGTGATTATTAACAAGATTTTTAACTTCTGTAGTCCTCAATCCCTCATTGTAAACGTAGAAGCAATAATAATACCCACATCAGCTATTACGGGGATTAAATAAGATGTCAGAAACCTGGAAGTAATTGCATGCCCAGTACTTGTCTATTTATTTTTAATGCTATGCATCTCCTCTAACATCTGTACTATTGCCTCAAATATTCTCTTCCTAAAATTAAAAGTCTGGATAATGTTTTTGGTTGTTGTTAGAATTTTAAATAATCGAAGATGAATCTTGATTTAGATAAACATTGAGAATTGCTTTTCACAAAGAAGGTACCTAAATATCTGCCACTTAGTGGTTTATATAGTATGACTGCTGTATGCAGACAAGCCCATTGGAATATATAAGTAAATAAGACTATATAGTCTCTGTTCTGGAAGAATGACTTAATTTGTATATTGAAAGTTTTAATACATACAAAATATCATTAATTATTATTTTGACAAGCAATTATTACATCAAATCACAAATGGAGTAATAAATTCTAAAATTTGCATAGTATGAGAATGTAAATAATTTGATATGATATCAATATCAAAAATAGCGACTTACTAATTTAGGGCAGTGACAGAAACAGGACCACAGGAAAAAAGGATGAAAATAAAAGGGTGTGCCTTTTTTTTTGAAAAGTCAAAAGAAAATATTCATTATTTAGAAGTGTGAATAGTATTCCATGTTTAATCCATGAAACCATTTTATATGGAACTTAGTCCATATTTACCTTCATATACTCTCCCTTTCTGACCAAGTTAATTTTTCTCCCTGTCCCATATCAACATAGAATGGCAACATTAGACATTGAATACAGTCACAATTCTGTAACCATAGCTCACAATTCTTCATCATATTTTTTCAAATATTTCAAAACATTTAATTCCCAATAATAATTTATAATTTTATACAAAGTAAAGTAATACTTATCCTTTATTTTTAAAAAGTAAAGTAATCGTTTGAATGCCCAATAAAGAGTGCACAAGATGCACTTTTTGGACTTCAGTCTTTCAGCAGGTATTAAATGGACTCAGTTCCATATCACATGCCAGATGATAGAAATCCACCTTTCTAAAACACTGACACAGTTTCAATCTTCATGAACCTATGTATTTGCACACCTTGATGTATTAAATGAACAGCTCCAGGAAATATTTTTTACAAGTCTCATTATCCTCGTTCGAAACACTACATTTTTATCAACCTATAATAATCATCATATAACATAATTGGTATAAATAAATAATAATATTAATATTAATAGGTAGAAGGAATTGTAAGTGGATTGAATAAATTATGACTAGGACATACAGCTTTAGTTTAGTACCAGAGATAAACTACATGGAACACAGAATGACGTGACTGAAAGGTTTACAATAATTTACTAATTACTACAAAATTTGAAAACTTAAGGTATTTTGATACATTAATGATGAAGCTCCCACTTACATACTGTATATATGGCCCAGTCCGACTGATACATACAGTTAATCACCACAACGCCATGGAATGGTTAAGCAGCAAAATGATTGAGTCCAGGCATTTGAGTTACATTGTCAGGGTTCTTGTATTAAATCTTAAACTGTGTAGTTATTCCCCTTCATTGACCTCTGGGTTTTAAAACAGGAAGGTGTTCACTATTATATATGTTTACACTTTTTTAAAATGAACATACTGGGATGTAACTAAAATAATAAAACTAATGAATTTATAATTTTGAAATAGATTGTCATAATTAAAATCGGTAACTGATTTATAGTCATGACTGATTAAGTCATGGGGTTATAATAAGTAGCGGACTAGTCCTTTAATGATAAACAAAAAAATAACTCGCTGGGGGTGGAGGAAGCACAAAATAAGTGCATTCCCATTTGGCGGTGCAAACAGCTCAGGACCGTGGTCTGTGAGATAAGAATGCTAAATGAGACAAGCAGCGTGAGCATTCTGACTCTGCCTAAAGGGAACTTCTAAACTTCAGTCCGTGTGTGAGGACAGGCGCAGTGTGTGAGGGCTGTAAAGCTGAGATCAGAGTTTGGAGTTACTAAGAAGTAACGACACTGCAGAAGTACATTGCAAAACAAAGTACTGGAGAAGAGGCACCTAAACAGAGATGAAGTTTTGTAAATAAGTGAGAAACTTCCCTTGAGTTTTGGACTGAATCTCATCATGCCTACTCTGCCTGAGAGTAGAGAAAAACAAAAACTATAGGGAAAAAAAAAAAAAACAAAAAACAAAAAACAACTATTGGCATAAAAGCAAGATCCAGGGATTATGAGATGAGTATCCTTGGAACTCATGAAAAGCTGTAATATAATTGTGTTGAAAATAATCAGAGTGAAGAGGCACACTGAACATCCCAGCAAACAGCACGGGGCTCAGAACTCAGTAAGGGCGACCCAGAGCTCTCAACATGGTGTTCTGGCTAAACCAGACCAAAAGGAAACACTGCTCACGAGTAAACACCACATGAACAATAAAATCTGAAATAATCTTCTAAAAGATCAAGCTAATTTTCAAGTAAACTGACTTCCTCTGATAAAAATAAAAAATCAGCACTTTAGTCATTCAACTGCGTAATAACTGTAATGTTTTATGTGCAATTCAAAATTGTTAGACATGCAACACAGCAAGAATATGTGACACATAAAAAGAAAAAAATTCAAAAGCAAGAGACCCAGAAATCAATAAAAATGAAATAGGAAGCAGGAACTATAAGCCAGTTGTTATAAAAGGGATCAAAGGAAAGATAACATGTTGAGAGACAAATCATTCAGTAGATGGAACCTATAAAAAGAATCAAAAGAGAATTCTATATAAAATATAGAATCTTTATATTTTAGTCTTCAAAAATATTATATAATACTACTAATAATAACATATTAGTGTATGAGAAAAAAATGGAGCTGGTGTCAGGAAAATAGAAATGATAGAAAATGAAGCACAGTATGAAAAAACTGGAATGAATGAACAGAACTTCACTGACTTATGGTAAAATATCAAGTGTGATAATGTGTAATTCTAAACACAGTATGATAGATTAGCAGAAAATATTTTCAGGAATTTATTGAAAATATGCCAAATTTTTAACAACTATAAACCCATGTATTCAAGGAAATAAGCAGACCCCATGCAGAATAAAGAAAATAATAATTTTTTATGAAAAATTTTTCTCAGTGGAAAATGATAACCAGAAGGCTAACTTCAATGATAAAAATTACTCCTTAAAAATACAAGAAGGAAAATATAGATCATCAACAAATTAATAATTACAAGAACAAATTTTTCATGTGAAACTATTTATGCCAAAAGGAAGTGAAGTGGTAACTTTAAGGAGCTGACAGAAAACACACGCACACACAAATGCACAAAAACTAGCCAGCCCAGAATTCCATTTCAAGTAAAATATTCCTAAAATTGAAAGCAACCTGTGTGAATTTGAAGACAAATAAAAGCAAAAAATATGTATTGTTAGTAGACTGGTACAAAATAATGTTTAAAAAAATTAGTGGAAATAAAATGATTCAGACAAAATTTGGGCTTATACAAAATTATGGAAAATAAAATAAATTATAAATGTCAAAAGTATATAAATTCTGTATCCAGTTTCTATACTTGTAGTGATAATTGAATGTGTAGATCAAATGAGTTTGGAATATAAGTAAATGTAAAATGTATGTTTTTAAGTATACAATAAAATATAAAATAGTAATACTGTGAATAAAAAGGACAGGAGGAAACTTTTGTAAGTGAAAGAGTTTATTGCATATATCATGATAGTTTCATGGATGTATGTTTATCACGAACTCATCAAGTTGTATACATTAAATATGTACAGCTTTTTGTGTGCCAATATAATGTAACTCAATATAATGCCTTTTTTAATTTAAAATCTATGACAATATCATAAAGGATGGGAGATGAAAAAATAAAAATTTAAGATTATCACAACAAACATGACATGAAATAACATTATTTTAATGTAGACTGCTTAATGGTTACTGTAAACACTAAAGTAATAACTAAAAACTTTGTGATTTTTAAAACCAAGACCCAGCCCTGACTGGCATGGCTTAGTTGGTTGAGCGTCATTCTGCAAAGCAAAAAGCCTCTGGTTTGATTCTCCATCAGTACACTTGGCTGGGCTGGAAGCCCAGCCCATAGTCCGGGCGCATGTGGCATCCAACCAATCAATGTTTCTCTCGCACATTGATATTTCTTTCCTTTCTTTCTCCCTCCCTTTCCCCCTCTGTAGAAATAAATAAATAAAATCTTAAAAAAATAAAACCAAGCCAAATTTCACAATTCAATGCAAAAAATACTAAACTAACATAAAAAATAATCACTGTATCAAAAATATGCAA
Source organism: Micronycteris hirsuta (assembly GCA_004026765.1). Classification (NCBI taxonomy): domain Eukaryota; kingdom Metazoa; phylum Chordata; class Mammalia; order Chiroptera; family Phyllostomidae; genus Micronycteris; species Micronycteris hirsuta. Next base: position 28,353 of record PVJI01007740.1, on the reverse strand, counting down.
GAGAAAAAAGTCACAAAGAATAGAAGATGCAGATAGAAAACAAATAACATAAATAGACTATAATCATATCAACAATTGCATTAGATATAATTCAATGATCCAGCACACTTAAAGGACAAATTTCAGACTGCATTTTTTAAAGCAAGATGAAATGATATACTATTTTCTATATTGACAGGTGAAACACAATAAATATATGATGGCTGTTTTTGTATGCCACAAGGGAGTATTTACCCCATGTACATCAAAAAGTGCTTTATCATTAGTAGTTAAGGAAGTAGAAATAAAAAACCACAATGGGATACTATAACGGTACACACCGACAATATTGGTAAATGTTTGAAAACACTTTTTGTAAAAAAAATAAATTTAAGAAAACCATAAAAATATGACAACACATGTTAGTAAGTCTAGAGGAAATTAAAATATTAATTGATGATAGGAGAGTACATTGCACAATTACTTTAGATATTGCACTGGTATTCTCTTCTCATAAAATTGCACCTAATCTATGCCCCAGAAATCCCATGTCTAGGTATTTCCCAACATACATTAAATCATGTGAGTGTGCACACACATGTGCACATGCACAAGCACAAAAGTGTTCAACGCTGATTTATCAATAATAGCTCCAAACTTAAAACACCCAAACGTCCATCGGCACAAGAATTGTATAGGAAAATTCTGGTGTATTCACATAAAGGTTTACCGTTTAGCAATAAAAGAATGAACTAGGAATGGCTCAGCAGCATGAATTAACTTCAAAGTGAACACGGTGAGTAAAAAAAGCCAGATGCTCCCCATACCTACAAAACAAAAAGAAAAGAAAAGAAAAAAGAATGAGTGCATTTGAAGATTGACTGATATGATGTTCCGGAACAGGCATATCCAGGTAGCAGTAAAAAGTATCAGAATAATGGTGGGAAAATAAGCAAGGTCAGAGTGGATGACAATTGATTGGGAAGGTGCACAACGGATGTTTGTGAGTGACAGAAACACCTTGATTGGGGCATGGGTGGCATAGTTGTACAAATATGTGAAACCATATGTAGACATTCATACCTAAGATGTGTGTGTGACACTATATACAAATGATACCTCAATAAAAATAAACCGTTTTAATAAAAATAACCAATTTTCAAAGGAAATATAATTTAGATATTATCATTCCCAGATAACTGGGAAATTAAGACTAGCTAGAGAGTGTATTGAAATTCACAGAAACATTGATGAAGATTCCAGGAATGATAAAGCTATAAATTCATTGTCTATTACATTAACACAGTTGTGTTCTCCTTGAATAAGCATTAGCTTCAAAGAATCATTACTGTAGGACTAAAACTTGACATTGAGTTTTAGGACGTCATTGTAATTTCCTGTACAAACACAGAGGCTTTCAGTATTGTTAATACAAGTTTACATTTACTCTGCTGGTCAGAGTACTGGCAATTTCCCTTAATTATAAGAAGCCCTTAAGTTTAGAGCGGAAGGCACAGAAGGACAAAGCAAAATGTTAGCAATTAATCCTTAAGTAGGAAGCCATGTGGGTAGAATACAGCGTCAATTATTCTATACTATTTCAAATCCCACAAAGGGGCACTATCATCAAGGGGTTTCAAATAACTGGCTTCAAGCATAATTAAAATTATTACAAACCGTACCACCTTTGAAGCCCAGTGTGAGTTGTGCAAACCATTTTAGACAAATGCTTAGGCTAATCTCACACCAATTGCATTTATGAACTTTTTTCTGTTAAATTCTACTAAACTGTGGCTTGATTTTCTAGTGAGAAATTCTAGTATTCTTATAATTAAAATTTTAAAGTAGTGGCATGCTGGTATGAAAAAGCAAAAAGCATTTGTTGAGCTTGTCAAATGGTGTGTTTTCCACACCAATCTCACATCAGTGATGGTCTGAGACTCTTGACGAAAATTAGGGTTTATCAACTATTCCCCCTTAAGATAATAGTTGGTTCTTCTTTATTTATGAAAGCAAGTTTTTATTTCAGATTCCATGTGTAGAAATTATTATTTATTCTATACATGCACTACAGATATTTTTCAATTATTAATCAAATATTTACACATAAAGCAAAAGAAAGATTTCTATTAAAATATTCTTGTTTATATTATGTAAGGCTATTATACATAATAAAGATTTTAAGAACCAGAGGTGAAGATTGAGAAAATAGTATATAGAAAGGAGGCATTAAAATGCATATTTGGTTACTTACAAACAAGAGAAAATTGAATCAAGAATATAATCATTCCTTTATGTTTATTTTCTAAAATTGTTGGTCATTGTATTAGGCTCCTAGTGTGTTACAAAAAGGTACTGCAACCTGGGTGGCTTATAACAACCCATTTTTCTGTCACAGTTGTGTAGGTTAGAATTGCAAAATCAAGGTATAAGCAAAGGCCATACTATCTCTGAGGAGACTATCCATATTCTCTTTTAGCTTCTGGTAACTAACTGGTAGGGTTTGTCATTCCTGGCTTCTAGTTTTAGCACTCTAATGCCTGCCTCCATCTCACACGATCACCTTTGCATGTGTGTGTGTGTGTGTGTGTGTGTGTGTGTGTGTGTGTGTGTGTGTGTGTCCATCTTTCCCTCTTTTCCTGGGACACCAGCCATAATGGATTTAGGTCTCACTGTAAGCCAGTGTGACATCATCTTAACTTGATCACATCTGCAGAAGCTCTGTTTTCAAATAATGTTTTGTTTATAGTTTCCAGTGGACAAAACATTTTTAGGGGGCAATATTCAACCCAGGACTGTTGTAAACAATAAAAAAAAACATATTTTTTCAATGACATCTCCCATTGGAGTGGTGATTTTCAACTAGTGTAAATCAAGAATTTTTAAAACATGCAATACCTCACTATGTTGTGAGGGACACTGACCTTTTTTCCTTTAGATTGTCAAATAAAAGAATTACAACAGCCAACACAATAATAGACATCTGGTGTGAAGGAATCAAAATTATACGTATATTTTTGTCAGATTGACAAAAAATACATTTTTTTTAGTGTGCCACAGAGTCTTAGTAATTACTTTATATATGTGATGAGATGAAAAAGGTTGAAAAACACTACTGTAGAGAATCAGTTTAATTCAAATATATGAAATTGAGTCATTAATCCATTTACTTAATTGTTCATTCACAAATACTGGGTAATAATCACAGATAGAGTGATAGTCATTCTGGTAGCTACTGCTGGTTTAAAAAAATTAAAAAAGAGAAAGAAAAAAGAAAGATAAATAAGAAATAAACAGTTTATTACTCTTTTAAATCTTTTTTATAATTATTTTATTATTGTTCAATTACAGTTGTATTTACACCTCACCTGCCCCCCATCCCAGCCACCCCCACCTCCCTCTCTTGCTTCCACCTCCCCTTGGTTTTGTCCATGTGTCCTTTATAGTAGTTCCTGAAAACCCTTCCCTCTTCCCCCCATTATCCCCTCCCATCTCTGGTTACTGTCAGATTGTTCTTAATTTCAATGTCTTTGGTTATATTTTGCTTGTTTGTTTGTTTTGTTGATTAGGTTCCAGTTAAACGTGAGATCATAAGGTATCTTTCCCTCACTGCCTGGCTTATTTCACTTAGCACAATGCTCTCCAGTTCCATCCATACTGTCATGAAGGGTAGGAGCTCCCTCTTTCTCTCTGCCTCATAGAATCCCATTGCGTAAATGTACCATAGTTTTTTGATCCACTCATTTAATGATGGGCACTTACTTAGGTTGCTTTCAGCACTTGGCTATTGTAAATTGTGCTGCCATGAACATTGAGATGCATGGGTTCTTTTGGATTGGTGTTTCAGGGTTCTTGGGATTTAATCCCAGTGGTGGAATTGCTAGGCCAAAAGGCAGCCACTGTGGAAAACAGTATGGGATTTCCTCAGAAAATTAAAACTAGAACTACTCTTTTAAATCTTAAAATATTCTTCTTGGCTTTGGAAAATGAATATCATGCCAAGTTGCTAAATGCAGGATGTTTGAAGACAATAGTGTGATTTCTACCTGGATGGTTACCAGTGTAGGGTTATCTCTCATTCCTTATGAGCCATTTCACTCCCAAAGTCAATTTCTTGTTTTCTGCCAGTTAAAAAAAAAAAAAAAAAAAAAAAAAA
>PVJI01007740.1:0-24118 GCA_004026765.1 Micronycteris hirsuta | reverse complement strand
AAATAAAAAATAAAATAAAATAAAATAAAATAAAATAAAATAAAATAAAATAAAATAAAATAAAATAAAATAAAGAAAGAGACAAGAAAGAAAGAAAGAAAGAAAGAAAGAAAGAAAGAAAGAAAGAAAAAAAGAAAGAAAGAAAGAAAGAAAGAAAGAAAGAAAGAAAGAAAGAAAGAAAGAAAGAAACCTCAAACTCTATTATCTGGTAATTTTTCCATCTCAGATTCTAATATGGAACTATATAGAGCTCCCAAGGCTATGTCTAACCTTCATGTAATGATTATCTGAATATATTGTGGAAATCATTGTATTTGGAATTATCTGCCATGACTACAAAACACACGTATTCTTTGGCCTATGAGGACAACTTTACTGTTTCAGAATCTTTGCTGATAAGTATGAGAATTTGCATTTAAGTTAACTCTCTAACAGATTCTTACATTAAAGTTTAAGAACTATTGCTATAGCCTATAAATAGCACTATTAAGATATAAATTAAATCCTTCCAAAAAGAAAGGCCGTTGTATGAAAAAAACTGAAAGGGAGTAAGGAAATTAAGAATAAGCAATTTAAAAGGTTTTTGAACAAATGCTAACTATATTCACCACCTGTCTTACCTTTCTTATATACAAATCAAAAGGAGGTTAATCCTGGATATAAATATTGTCAAATAACAAGTAGAAACATATCAGCTTGCCTCCTAGGCTAAGAACTGAATTTTAAGGTTCTGAGTGCATGTAATCTTATTTCAAATACTGCATTCTCAAAGATCAACAAGTCATGTTGTTGCTCATATGTTTAGTAGACCTCATGTTGCCTAGGTCCTTCCTTCTCTTTGCTCACTCTTCTATCCCCAGTCACTGAAACTGGAAAAACTTCAATACATATCTGCTGAGTAAACCAATAAATCCTACAAATCAATTTGAGAAAGGTAAAAATCATGCTCTGACAATTGGGAGTAAAATTTATCATTGAATTACTCTTCATCATAGGTGAAAACATGTTCCTGAATGGCTATGGCTGCTTAATATTGTGATACTACAGTATCATGACAAGCTACTCTAGGTGTGAGCTCAGGAAATGACTCTACTTTTAAATAAAGGCCCATTTGTACAGGCAACTTTTCCTTTTCTTTTTTTAATTTTAAACAAGGGCACACCAAGTGTCCATTTAGGAATTGGTTTGTGATAATACTCTGCATGGCCTAGAGGTGTTCTTTTATAGTTATTATCTATTGGATTTGCAAATATTGTAATAATCACTTTTATTTACTGATTGTTTTTAAACTTCACTGGTAGTTATCAACTGTATATTCTTGATCTCTGCCATTGCAATTTTCCTACAAATAAATTTTAAAAAGTGAAGAGTTTATAACATGAGCAAATGGTCAGGGTTGGGTGATATTAACTCTCTTCAAAGGATAAGGCCTGTGAAGGGAATGAATATTTAGAGAGCAGAGACTGGGCAGAACAAATGAGAGAAGAGTAATTTTAGAAAATAACATAGTTATCTATTTGATCAAAGACTGTCTTCCTTTTTAAAGTAGACTCCTCAGAAAAATTTAAATGCATAATGCATTCTGTTTATAAATAAACAAGCTTTGAACCTTCTACCTCAAATTTATGAGCCATTAAGCTCTCTACATATACCTACATAGCTAGTATTTTTTTATATTTTTGGTGAATTATGAAAATCATTTTAATAAGTCCTTACATAAGGTGTTAGGATTAGAATATCTGATAAGGTTAGGTACATAAAATATCATAAAGAGAAACATCTACTTTATGTTAAATGTATTACAATTATTTCCTGATTTATATGTGGGGTTTTACTGTGATCTAAGGAATTGAAAATATACTAAATTATATCAAATGTTAAATAATGTATGTAGTATTTAAATATATTAAATGGCATTTAGAAAAAAGTTATTTCAAAATAGTACCTCATTTTTATTAGTATATTTTCTTCCAAGAAAAGCTTTTATAGAAAACAATATAAAATTATAAATGCGTTACTACTTTGTTGGTCGCATTAAAGGAAGAAAGGGATCCTTTAGTTTAACTTGTTAATTCCCACCTCACTGGGGGCATACTGCTCAGTGATTCAAGATCTGAGAAGAGCAATTTAAAAACTAATACTCTAAAATAAAATTAAATACAGTGTGTAAATATGTGCTATGCTTATCTGTTTTGTTATAAAAATGTATGAATGTATGTCTATCAAAAAAGGATAACTGTGTAATACCATAAATCCTTATTGGGTCAGGGGATTTGACCAGATTCATGATCATAAATCAAAATTTGTAGTACCAAATCCTCCCCATGAGTTCAGGTCTCAAAGAATACATACGCATTCACAGATAAGAATATCAAAGCAATATTCTTTGTTTTCTGCCCCTAAAATGCACTCCAAATCCCTGGTATGCCAGATGGAGCTGAGTTGAAGATTTCTCTTGCATAGGCTCAAGGCCAGCCTTAGCAGTTTTTTCTCCTTTTGCCAGTAGCACCACATCTATGTGACAGTAGCTGCAACATTAGCTGCAAACTGACATGTGCTCAATGACAGCTATAGAGGAAATCAGACGAGGAATCAGAGACTCACCTTCAGCTCAAAGAATGGCTGACCTAATCTAAGCACTGCAGGTTTTCTAAATAAGAATAGCCTTCGAGAACTACTATGAATGATTTTTTTTTTAAACAGTATATCCATTTGGGAACAAGAGAGCAAAAGAAAGTACCCTTTAAGAAGAATTCAGAAATGTCACATCGAAAGTTCAAACCCCATAGTATATTGACCCAGTTAATAGCCTTGAATTTCATCTATGCCAGACAGTACTTTTTTGTTGTTGTTGAGGGTGATGTTGAGGTGGCACTGTGACAGTGAGGAGTTTTGGCCTTCCCTAGGCAGATAATTAATTCACAAACACTGCCTCATTGATAGTATAATTTAATTTTATATTTTAGTGTACCTGAAAGTTGGAGATTATAAATCATATTTTCATCTAAGAAATAGACAAATAAGAAACTTGCTTAAATTTCATAATAACAATGGCCTTAAAATAAGTTTTAATCTCTGGGACAATCGATAGTTTAGGCAGATATTCTAATTTCAGGTCTTCACTTTGTTTGATATTCTTTCCTTGTAATTACGGTTAAATACAAAATGCATACTGAAAAGTGCATAAATAAAAGCATACAGCTCAATAAACTTTCAGAACATGAACCGCAGCCAGTATCAAGAAATAGAATAACTTCAAAGTATGCCTCCTCTTCATCAACCAAACACCTTTTCCCAAAGGTAACTACTATCAGATTTATACAGCCATATATTATGTCTACCTGACCTTGAACATTGAGATTAATGCGGTTTTGATTTATGTCTGGCTACTTTTTTTCTCAAATTATATTTTAAAACATAGTCCTAAACATGATTGTAGCAGTGTTTATTCATTTTCATTTCTTTAGAACAGCAATTTTCAAACTTTTTCATCTCATGGCACACATAAAATAATTACTAAAATCTGTGACACACCAAAAAGCATATTACATTTTTGGCTGATCTGACATTAAAAATAGATATAACTTAGATTGATTTACCAAAAGAAATAATGATACTAGTATTAACTACCCTTTTTGCTCCAAACTGACTTTTTAAAAATCTGGTGTCTATACTTGCATGAGGCTTTCTGGTACCATGAATTTACCAATCAGACACAAACTTATTATATAATGTGACCAATAAGATGCAACTCTATTATAGGACCCAAATGTTTGTGTGTCAAGACAAGGCATTCACATTGGAAGGCTATTCTTGTGTTGGGCATTGTCACTTTTCATTGGGCAGTCTAAGAGAAAACAGGCCAGCGCCCCTGACTTTGCAGTCAGGTATTGCATGTTTTAAAAACTCTTGCAGCACACTGCTTGAAATAGCTGCTGTAGAGTATTCTATTAAAGAATGCAATACAATTAATTCATTGCTCCTCTGCTGATGGAAAATCATATTATCCACATTCTGCACAACTAAATAACACAAAGTTTTGGGCTTATCTTTTGTAAAATATATGTATACATTTCTGTTGAGATTATGCCTAGGAGTGGAATACATATGCCATAGGTCATACATATGATTAGTTGGAATAGATAGCATTAAACCTACTCCCAGAGTTGCTGTAACAATACACATTCCCATCAGCTCTAGTCATAGCTTGCAGAGCCTTGATTTGGTAAGATCAAACCAGTTGTCCTAAAACTTGTGTATGAATTAATTTGTGGTATTTTTTTAAAGATTTTATGTATTTATTTTTGGAGAGAGGAGAAGGGAAGGAGAAAGAGAGGGGAAGAAACATCAATGTGTGGTTGCCTCTCATGTGGCCCCCACTGGGGACCTGGTCTGCAACCCAGGCATGTGCCCTGACTGGGAATCGAACCAGGACCCTTTGGTTCACAGTCTGTGCTCAGTCCACTGAGCTACACCAGCCAGGCTGTGGTATTGCTTTTAACATACCGTTTTTGTCCCAACAAATCAACTCATTATTATTGGAAAACCGCGGAATAATCTGCACTTTTAAAACAAAATTTCATAACATTGTGATGATTATGATTGAAAAACATGTGCAAAAACTGTAAATTAGAAAGATTTGAAATCAGTATCCTATATTAGAAGTCTAGAACCTGAAATATGGTATAAATGTTTAAATAAATATACAATGCAACCAATTCTCCCACCAATATAATATTTAGGATGTTACTATGACAGTATTCCCATAGATTAGTGGGTTTCCTTGATCAAGAAGAGTGGGTACAATAAGAAAAATAAATAACTCCATAGATGCACTGAGAAATGTAGGAATTTAGAACTTCATGCTTATTCTTCCAAAAAAGACAATGGGACTTAATGTCTGTCATTGGCTACACCAAAGAAAGAAACATCTCAACATCTCATAACTGTGATTTCTTCTTCACTTTCACTTTCTTCAGAAGACTTCACTTTCTTCTGCTTTCCTTAGTTTTAATTTTTTGTGTTTTCTTTGCAATTTGTTTACTTGGTGGCTATGGCAGAGACATTTAGTCACTATGTGAGGTTTATCTAATGTCTACAATCTAAATTCTTCTAAATAGATCAGCACCTGAAGATGGCAAAGTGCCTCCTGTGTCTATCTCTCTTCTGTAGCATCCTTGAAGGCCAGGGGTTCCAGATGGTGGAAAGCAAGAGGGCAGAATCTGCAGAAGCAAGAAGTGCTGTGGGAGAGGACATCATCAACAGTGGGCATGTAAAGTCTGCATAAACTTCACTTCAAATAGTGTTCGTGGCATAAACGAAAATTTGATATATTAGGAAATGACTTAGCATTAAGTCTGTGTGTGTGAGAAACTGATATGCATTATGTGAGGGGAAACATTTAGTTATCCTTTGCTCATGTTAACTTGATATGGATACCAAAGCCCCATCGGACTTCTAGTTATAGGGAAAGACCTTGGAAAAAATAAGGTTAATTGTCTGTATTGAGTGTTACTAGATATACTTAGCTAGGGCTGTAAGACAAAAAGGGGTTCACAAAAGAACTGGTTAGTACATAAAAAGAAATGAAACATAATAGTTTCCAGAATTTGTGTGCCTTGCAGAGTTGCAACTGCTGACTGCTTTCAGTAAAAGATAAAATTAAAAATGCCTTGAAGTGACCAAGATTGATTTTATCTGAATGGCCTTTGCAATACAACAGTAGTTTATGGCACAGATGAGCACCCGTTATTGAAATAAAGATGATCAATACTTTGATACAATATCTGGTTCTGTTATTAAAAAGCTGCCACAGAATCAAATATGAAAATGGACAATATATGGTAAGATCCTCACATTTCATATTCTTATTAACAGACATTTTCAATTTCTAGCTGTATAGTTAACCATAGCCTTTCAAATTTCTTCAAAAATGGTGCAATTTGTAGAGATAAAGCTTTTGCATGGTCATTGCTCATACCTACATTACCATTCTGCCGTTAGTGCCCGGCAGCACACAGGATGTCCCTCAAGGTTTCTATCCTCCTGGTGTCTATGTCCTACATAATCCCCAGATCTGTAAACATGATGAATTCTAGTCCATGATTCGGTTATGTTATAGGGCACAGTTGGTCTCAAGATAGGGAGCTTATCCGGGGTGGCCTCATCAAATTACATAAGTCCTTTAATGTCAGAGTGTTTTATCTGGCTAGAGGAAAAAATGGAAATCAGATAGACAAACTCCAGCTGGCCTGGAAGAAAGCAAACATCCATGCTGTGAACTGCCAATGGAGAGGGATGCCCTTTAGAAGTTGAGAGTGAGCTCAGCACAGAGCAAAAAAGGGTGACTTCATTTCCACAATGGCAAAGGGATGATCTTTCCAACCATCTGAATGAAATTGAAGGGGTTATTTTGTTTCTTAATAAAATTGAGATCACTAAGCTAAAACATAACTAAAATAAAGTGTTAGATTTACCTATGATCAGCGTCTTCACATATTACCAGTGATGTCTAAGACAGATTTAAGACAAGTAAGTGTCTATCTATAAATGGCATGGTAATGGATGCCTCTGGTAACGGAGAGGGTGAGGTCCTTTTAGTCCAAGTGGGACTCTCCCAGGCTCTACATACATTTATGGGATTAGGAGTTTTCTTTCTAGGGTGAATATTCTATCATAGTGTATAATAAAATTTTTGGGCTGGGTAACACTGTTTTGTATACTCATTACTTTGAAATATAGGGAAACTCAATATTTAAAAAAATAGATTGCAGGAGAAACAGTCAAATTATTGTGCATATGTCTTAATACCCACATAAAAGTTTTGAACATTTATATTTTTCCATATGCATATGTGTACCCACAAAGTTATGTGAAAGAGCTTCCTTTGGCTTTACAAAAGAATGAAGAAATGCTAGGAAAAATTGAATAACGGTATTGCATCATCCCAGGAATCAATAGGTACATACGTGAGCACATTTATGAGATTGTGTACGTTTTCATCTATGTAAAGTCACCAGAAAAGTACTTAATTAGTGGTTTATTCTGAATAAAATCCTTGCTGGTAATAATGATATCTCTTTTATTAGAGACAATAAAATACTCCTTTTAATGAAGAAAAATACCAGGTCATAACATGTAGCTGAAAATGCAGGTTCAGCTGCCTGTGACAAAGACAGACAAACTCGAGATGGGGTTGCTGGTGCCCAAGGGAGGAGTTTATTCAGGTGCCATAACCTGGGAGAACGGTGCACTCCCCTCTCAAAGACCATCTCCTCTTCCCGCTCAGGCCCACCTTTCTTAGAGGGATAGAGGGGGAAAGATTTTCTTTTCATATTGAACTATCTTTCTAGCATTTGACCCACTTGGGTGTGTGCATTCATCTTTCTTGCTTTTGTCATGCCTGGTGTAAGCACAGTCCCCTGTGCCATCTTGGCCAATGGGTGAGGGGCAGATTCCCCAGCACTCCCTGACTTCCTGCAGCACCAGGGTCAGTGTAAGGGGTGCCGCAGGACATGTTGTCAAGAGCCCTGGGGATATCTCCACCCTCGGCCTGCATCTGAAGAGCAGTTAGAGTCTTTGGGGCACCCCGGACGCTGGCTGCCTGTGCTCTGTCTACGGCAACAGAGAGGGCCCCAGAATAGGCAAAAATTGTGGAAATGGTCAATGTTCTGTGGAGCCAAACTATTTGTGTATGTATAATTCTGAGAATGTCCAATAAAGGATTATTTAAGAGTGCAAGCACTGCTTATTGAAGGGCACTGGACTGTTGAGGCAGAAGAATAAAGAAGTTTTAAAATGATTAGGATAGCTGAGTTTTCAGTGTTTTATCTGATGTGGAACTTCTTCGTCAATCATTAATAAGTCAAAAGTGCATAACATTGATTTAGAAATATTTTGTTGAATAGCTCTTTGTGCTTGCTGCTTGTTTGTCATCTGGTGTGCCATGATTAAAATTGTTAAAAACAGGGCAATGGACTCAAAGTGGTGTTGCTTATGCTAAGCCCTAAATCAGCAATTTTTGTCATTATTTTGTCTCTTTTCTTTAGCTTCTGAAAATGCCTCAGAGCTATATATGTGAAATGGTTGTCTTGTTTTTCATAACAAGCCCTTTTATACAAGAACTAGGTATATATTAAGGAAGGGGACTTTTGGAAAACATCGAAGGATGGGGGCTGGTTGGCTGCTGGAGGAACCAACCACAAGTTTCAATCCAACCCCATAATTTCCATAAGGGAGGCGGCTAGCGATTTAATCAACTACCAATGGCCAATGAGTTAATCACTTATGCCTAAGTCATGAATCCTCCATAATATCTCCAAAGGTAGGGGTTTCAGGGTGCTTTGGGGTCAGGGATACAGAATACTTCCCCATGTCACTGTGCCAGGCCCCAAGCTTTATGTTTGCTCTGAACCTCACCCTATGCATCTCTTCTTCTAGCTGTTGATGCATATCCTTCAATATGCTTTGTCGTTAACCAGTCATGTAATGAGTAAACAGGTTTCCTGAGCTTTGTAAGTCTTTCTAGCAAACTAATCTAGCCCAAGAAAGGCATCATGGGAATCTCTGATTTATAGCCTCTTCAGAGTATGGGTAACAGCCTGGACTTTCAATTGGCACCCTGAGTGGAGGGAAGTTTGTGGGACTAAGCTCTTTACAAGCAGAATTGGGTGCTATGTTCTGGTAGACAGTGTCAGAGTTGACCTAGATGGTAGGATGCCTGGTTAGATGGTGTCCTAGAATTGCTCGTTTGTGTGGGGAAACCTACACACACACTGAAATTGACTCCATGGTTCCAAAAGGACAAGGTTCAACAAATAACCTGAGAATACATGTTTAATTATATTAAGATTAACAACAGCTAATTTATTTGTTTTAAAGAGAGACCATAGAAATCAATAGTAAATTCAATGTAAAGTTTAAAAACTGTTATAAAATGTGATTGGTTTATTTAATCTAATTAAAGAAATGTTGATCAGATAACTACATTACCTGTTTTTACAAGGTTGTGAGTAAAATCCTTCAACTCTCTTTTCAGCAGCACACAGCATTTCAAAACTTCTGACAATAAAAAACAACATTTAAAATGACCTTACAAATATGTCTTAGAAATTTTACTGTTAGGAAATTATTCTATTGTAATATTTACAGAATCATCACAATATAATTATTGTGGACAAAGATATAAGTAACTAAATATTAATAAAGTCAGTATCAAATGTCAGTAGAGAAATAATTAAGCTAATTACATTATAATAACAACAATAATCTGGATGACTATGAAGATATTTCTCTAATAATATATCATGAACAAGTATACAAAAGCCAAGAAACAAAAGAGTGAAAAGATACATGTTTTATTAATTTCAATCTATGAATATAGATATATATTCAACATGCAAAGAAACAACAGTGATTGAGTTTGAGGGAAATATCGCAATCTTGCATTCATGAAATATGGTATCATCACATTATAAATTCTGAATTACACAATTTTTGTACAGGTATTATATCTCAACAAAATAAAGAAATTTTTAACTGGATACCAATACTTATAATTTTTATTTTTCCTATTTTGTTTCTTATTGGTTTATAACTGTCCCTGAAATTTTAGGTGGTTTGAAATAATTTCTGAAGTAAATGTGTTAATAATCCAAATTTATTAAAATGACGTTTATTACTATAAACATTTCTGAATTTATATTTTAAGATATTACAAACATTAAAATAATGAAATGATAAACCAGCAAATACCAGAAGTCACTCTACAACTTAAAATGATGCTTATAATAGACTGTAATTAAGTGATTTCAGTGAAATGTTATACAGAATAGTCAAAAATTTCCTATTTTTACCCATGTTTTGCTTTTCTGTGAAATTGTAACTGTGAAATTTAATATTCCACATATTTACTTAGTAAATTATTTTATTGTATGAGAATATGGCAAGGCAGGTGTTATTTATAAGCATTTTACTCAACTAAACAAAATAATTTAAAGTAATTTTAGGACCCTAAGATTATAGGAATTAACTCTAGCAATCGTCCTTATTTATATAATGTATCTTAATAATCTTGCCTAGCATATAAATTAAAAACTGCATGCTGAATTGGTACTCATTTTAATAAGACATGCAAATTAAAGAAAATTGAAAACATACAGAAGCATTCCCTAAAGAAACTGAAATAATTAATTCATACTATGACGAAAATGTCAGAAAATGTCTGAATTAATATTTTACCTCAAACTAGTTTAGTACATTGTTACTGATACAGTATTAAATACATAATTTTTAACATTTCTGTAGTCTTTCATTTTTATTTAAGAAAGAAGAGATGATGCGATATCATTGCAAAACAGAAATGATTAAAAGATAATTACTATACCTGAAGGAAATTTCTGAGTCACATCAAAATACTTATTAAACAGAATTTATAAAGTGATTTCTGGCTAGCAACCAACAATACACTCTTTAAAAATTATTGTTAAATTATTAATTGATCAATAAAACTCACAATTTCAAAAACTACAAGAACATCCAAAGGTATGATCAATAAAAATTAAAATTGACACTAAAGTAAGTGATATCTCTTTGAAACTACCCAGTGTTTAATCAGGGTACTTTCAAGGTCAATTTAAGACTAAAAAGTAATTCAAGGAAAATTAATAAAATAAGAGAAATGTGGCTCAACTGTGTCCTGACTTTGGTGACAAAATTTTAAAAATACCTTTTTATTTTGGTCCAATGTTAGACTATGAGGTAGAAGACAATAGAGAGAGGCAATGTAGGATGGAGTTGAGGAGTAGAGAAATAGAAGAAACTAAAAAAAAAAAAAAAAGGAAAGAGGAGCTGTGTTCCATGAATTGTCTTAAAAAAAAAAAAAGAAAACAAAACTGGTTATAATTGGCTGGATATATATGATGAGGTCTGTATGCAGAAAGTCCAGCCATTGTTAATATGAGAACAATTTGTTTGACATCCATATAATCTGGCAGCCAGGGAGAGTGGACTGGAATGCACATGTGTGAACAATGATGACTTCACTGTACTAGTCAGTGGGGGTGGTAGATGCTGTTGAGTGAGCATGTGTACTGTGTGGTCATCAATTCAAAATGACTGAGTGAATAGAGCAACAAATCTGCATCAAATTTTGAACTGAGCTTGAACTTTCCTCTGCAGAAACTATTCAGATGATTCAGAAGGCCACAGCTATGGGCAACTGGTGATTGGCAGCTTCAACACAACAAAGTGCCCACTCATGCATCACATCTTGTGCAGAGTTTTTTGGTGAAACATTAAATCATCCAGGTAACTCAGCCCCCCTACAGCCCAGATTTGGCACCCAGTGACTTTTGTCTTTTCCCAAAAGAAAAATCACCTTTGAAGGAGAAGAGATTTCAGACACTTGATGAGACTCAGGAAGATACAACAGATCAGCTGATGGCGATTGGGAAAACTGTGTGAGGTCCTAACATGCCAACTCTGAAGGGGACTGAGGCATCATTGTCTTACATACAATGTTTCTTGTATCGTGTATCCTTTTTAATAAATGTCCCTATTTTGTTATTACTGGGCTGGAACCCTTCTGGCCAGACCATTTATGTTTCACTTATTGGAAAGGGATGAGGTACAACTAAATGACAAATTACTATAGGAAGTTAGAGGAAACAGTAGAGAAAATGTAAATGCAGTAATTAAAATGAGGGAACCCTAACTAGTGTGGCTCAGTGGATTGAGAGCAGACCTGCGAATTAAGGGGTCATTGGTTCGATTCACAGTCTAGGGCACATATCTGGGTTGCAGGCCCAGATCTCCAGTGGGGGTTGCGTGAGAGGCAACCACACATGGGTGTTTCTCTACCTCTTTTTCTCTTTCCCTTCTCCTCTCTAAAAATAAATAAATAGGCCCGGCTGGTGTAGCTCAGTGGATTGAGCATGCGCTGGGAACCAAAAGGTACCGGTTTGATTCCCAGTAGGGGCACATGCCTGGGTTGCAGGCCAGGTCCCCAGTGAGGGTCATGTGAGAGGCAACCATACATTGCTCTTTCTCCCTCCCTTCTCCTCTCTCTAAAAGTAAATAAATAAAATCTTAAAAAAATAAATATTTTAAAAAATAAAATAAAATGAGTGAGACCTGTGTTTAAATACCGACTTTACCACTTTCTAAATGGAAGTGTTAGGCAAGTATTACATAACCTTTATTATAACTACAAGAAAATAAGAAGAAAAGTATTATTACATAACTTTTCTTATTTATTAAGTACTTGTCTGTAAGCTCATCCGATGAAAGTCATCAATAACTGGTATGCTGTTTTCCTTTATACCAAGGGAAAGCCAGGGAAGCTGTGTCAAAGGATCTGCGGTTTTGTAACCGAACACAGGTCTGGCTGCCTGCAGCTATGACAGCCAATCCTCAGGAGGCAGGTGCTGAGGTAAAGGACAGCGGTTTATTCAGGTGCTTTTCCGCTGCTACAGTTTAAGTAGGTTGCTTTCAGTTGCGGCAGTGGGAGAATGGTTAAAAACTTTAAGTTCAGAAGATTTCACCAGTTTTGAAGAGAGTGCTAAGAAATAAGATAAAAATGCATGGCTCTTCAGAACCATTACTAGTGAGGCTTTTATGCTAGGTAGAGTTTCTCTGTTAATAAATATTGTAATCAGAACTGAGCTTTAGGAAAGTTTATCTGGCATGAGGGAATGGGAAGGATAGAAACAGGGAGATAGAGAAAAGGAGAACTGTTTAAAATGAATTGTCCTTGTTAAGTGATGAGATTATATTTCACATAGTTGAAAAAACTGGAGCAATCATAAGTCAATTAGGGAAGTTCATAGGTGGGCCGGTAATGAATGGACTGCACTCAGAAGATTAATTATGCAATAAACATTATTTCATGATCATTATTGTTAGACTCTAGCAACACAGAGAAATAGGGAAGGCAGTTTACTGGAACTCTCAACCTCCTTATTTCTAAAATTCATCTTAGAATGAAATTGTCTAAATTGGCAGATTGTTCAAACCCAGAGAGAGTAAATAATATATTGAATATGACAAGTTAATAAAACATTTCAAAGGCCTGAAATTTAGTAAAACACATAGTTTAAATACTGTACAAATGTATGGATGGAAATAATATGGTTTAAAAACAGATCAAACCAAGTACAGTTTAAGGGCTTACTATTACAATCTGACTACCAAAACAAACAAACAAAAAAAAAACTTTTTAAAGTTTAATAGTGACATAGAAACTATTTTTTTTTCTGTTTGTGCACAGAAAAACAGAAGCAAACACAAGCAAGTACAGTGTGGGTGTGTGAATGCACGTGTGTGCCAGAGAGAGAGAGAGAGAGAGAGAGAGAGATTATCTTCAGTCTAGTTCTCAGATTTCAAGTTCTGAGAGTCATGATTTCACAAGAACGTTGTTAAACTGGATGTCTTCCAAGAAGTAACAGTGTGGGTAGAAAGAGGAAAGAAAGCCTTGTTACAGAAGTTTTAACAGAGTGCATTCTCTTTAAGCTTTCCGACAAATATAATTTCTGAAAGACTTCCGTGTCCAGTAGGGTTTGTATATTTTACCTGGAGCTCTGAAGAGTGGAGCAATTAGAAAACAGATGTGTGTGTGTGTGTATTGTCATAAGAGCTTTATAATAATTAGAATTACCACCTTGAAATAGATAGCTTTAGAAGTTCACCTCCAGGGTGAGAAAGGTAAGATTCTTACCACTGAGTTGTTAAACTGATAATTTATAGCAACTGTGGGGAATGCTCTGAAAATATATGGTTCTGTAAAAATGGAATGTGTTTGAAATCAACAAAATAATGGAAATGAACATTATTTGTTTTTATTTTACAATCGCTTGTTTTATTCAATGTGCGAATCTGATTATTTGAGTATAAATATAAAAAGTTTTCCTGGCCTTAAAAAAAGTGTTAAAGAACTTTACTTTGGATATTAATTAGAGATATGCAGTTGGTCTCTTCTGACTTGAACATGTCTAGATGATCTTTAACATGTTAAAGTGTGTTGTGTTGGATGGACTATGGCAAGTCAGTCGAATTAATTATTAGCATTACCTGGAAACCAAAAGGGAAAATACTCTGGGCTCAGGTTAAATTCAGTGTCAGAGCAAGAGTGAAGCCTATTATTTTTTTAAGAGTTTACTTATTTATTTTAGACAGAGGGGAAGGGAGAGAGACAGAGAGGGAGAGAAACAGTGATATGTGGTTGCCTCTCACGCACCCCCCACCTGGGACCTGGCCTGGCCTGCAACCCAGGCATGTGCCCTGACTGGGAATCAAACAGGCAACCCTTTGGTTTGCAGGTCAGGGCTCAGTCCACTGAGCCACACCAGCCAGGGCAGAAGTGCATTCTTATATCTGGCCCAGCAGGCATGGAGATCCTCAGGTGATTATTTCCGGACACGATGAAGCATCTCATCTGTGAAAACAGCACTTACCTGCAGGCTCCTGATGACAGCCAAGTGGAGAAAACTGCAGGCCTCTTACTCCTCTCCCTGAAGCAGGAGAACCCTGAAGACGCACACCTGCCCATCCAGTCACGTGTCTGGGAGCCTTGGCAACGGTCCACACAGGAGTTCTGCTTTTATACTTGAGCCGTATGTGCATTGATGCACATTGATACGTGCTTTGTTTTGAGTGTGTGTTTACACTCCACCTGTGTGTTTCGCAAGCACATATTCTGCCAATTAACTTTATCCTTTAACTCAAATTTTGCTTTAATATCAATATTTAAACATATGCTAAGAGTCTCTTCTATTGTTTAGATGCTATATAGGATTCTGTTGTATGATTTATTATAATTTTCAATGATGTTTGAAATTTGCAATATTAGTGGACAGATACTTTTTTAAATGTTTTTCAGGTACAGTTGTCTCCATTTTCCTGCCCCCACTTTCCCCCTGCCCCACTCACCCTCACCTACTACCTCCCACCCTCAATCCTACTCCACTTCAACCTTGTCCATGGGTTCTTTATACATGTTCCTTGATGACCCTTCCCCTTTTTCCCCTGTTATTTTCCTCCCCTGCCCCTCTGGTTACAATCAATTTGTTCTTTATTTCAATGTCTTTGGTTATATTTTGCTTGCTTGTTTGTTTTGTTGATTAGGTTCAGCTTATAGGTGAGGTCATATGGTGTTTGTCTTTCACTACCTGGCATATTTCGCTTAGCTTAATGCTCTCCAGTTCCATCCATGCTGTCATGGAAGGTAGGAGCTCCTTCTTTCTTTCTGCTGTGTAGTATTCCATTGTGTAAATGTACCACAGTTTTTTTGATCCATTCATTTACTGATGGGCACTTAGGTTGCTTCCAGCACTTGGTTATTGTTAATTGTGCTGCTGCGAACATTGGGGTGCATAGACAAGAACTCCTTAAACTTTTACCTCTGCAAGCAGTATTACGCATGTACTGGAATAAATACGCAAAGAATTCCTTAGAAAATAAGCCTAAAAGCAAAATGTCAAATATATGTAAATATTTTCATGTTTAGTAGATAATGCCAACTACTCTCCAAAGTCTCTTTCCCAGTAGCAATTGCCAGACTTCCTCAGATGGCTGACATTGGATGGGGAATCTAGTTTAATGTTCAAACAAGTAAGACTAAGAAAAAGAATCCTTGGATTTTTATATTGCTTTAATAGATCATTCATTCATTCACTGATTTTCATTTTTTATTGTATCACATTCTTTCCATTACTATTTACCCCCCATACCTTCTGCCACCTCCATGAACCCCCTCCTCCCACAATCACCACATTGCTGTCTGTGTCCAAGAGTTCCTTCTTTTTTTTGAATGGACATGTTTATTGATTTTAGAGAGAGAGGATGGGATAGGGAGAGAAACATTGATGTGAGAGAGATGTTTTATCTAATTTTTAAAAGTAATTTTGGAGCTTGAACTTTGTGTTTTAAATCTAGATATTCCTTTTTATTTCAATATTATTTTACCACAGATCAGCTTAAAGATTATTTGAATTATTTTTCAATACTTAATTTAATAATTACAACAATTTAGAGCTTTAGTATTATGTTTAACTTACATTAAATAATGTTGAAATATATTTATATTCTTTAAATCCTATATAGAATAAATCCTTATAGATTAAATCCTATAGAATTTGAGTGGATTGTATTTTATATACAAATCTTACAACTATTTTTATTAATCACATTTTTCTGTTTTATTTTATATTCTTCTGTTGTCCCTGACTACCTTAATGCCTACAATAGCATTACAGAGTGATTTTAATTATTATGTGTATTCATTGTATTACATTAATATGTTTGAATGAGAGAAATTTCTTATTTGAAGATTTATGAAAATGTGTTAATAAAAACTTCTGGAACTAACACATTTAGTATAAATACCAATGTGAGGGGGGGCTGAGGATTCTGTCTTCAATTTGAATTTATTTTTTTATCCTCACCTGGGGACATGTTCATTGATATTAGAGAGATGGAGAGGGAGGGGGAAAGAGAAGGGGGGAAACATTGATTGGTTGCCTTTTATGCATTCTCTTAGCTAGGACCAGACTCACAGCCTAGACAAATTGAATTATTTAATGGTTTTGCATTATTCAGTTTTGTCTTTTTAACTATATATACTCTTCCCCAGTTCTATTTGACATTCTTTGTTCACATTATATTTCCTTTCTTTCTGTTTACTTTGTAACTGCTATAACTGTGCTATAATTTTAACATAAACGACTTTTAGTTTGGTTTAGATCAAATAGTTTGAAGTGTTAATTATTTCCTTTTTTACTTAAGATTTATTTATTTTGTAGTATATATGCTTGAATTCTAAATTTATTTTATTATACTTTTATTTTATTTAATTGCAATTTCTATTTGGTATATGTACTCTTGGGAATGCAATTTTTATGATAACAATGCTTTTTCTTGTATTGTCCCAAGTGGCTTCAAGACTGCACTAGCACTATAAAATTATGTAACTATATTTTTCTTTATCAATTCTGCATTCTTAATAAGTTTAAAAAATTCATTATTACATCAAGTTTTAATAAAATTTATATTGCTATGTTAATCTAGTGTTTGCATTTATTTTGAACATAAGGAGTATACATTTCCATATGTATATACATATATATATGATTGTATGTGTATGATTACTGATTTACCCTTATCATTTTATTCATGCATTTTTAATTAAGTGATTTCCCATTCACCACCTCTCATTTCTTCCCTCCTCCTTCATTTCTACTTCCTAAGACATTCCTTTTCTTTTCCTTTTTATTCCTTGGAAGAGCCTTGTTTTCTAAGTTCATAGTCTCCACTTTGTCTTATTTCTCAGCCATCAACTCTTAATATATGTCTGGTTTCAACAAACCCACCGTTATTTCACCTCAACACACTTGCCGTGGACTGAACACTTGTTTCCCCCACATTCACAGGCAGAAATTCTACTCTCCCTGTGATGGCATTAAGAAGCTTTGCTAGATGATTAGATCACTAGGGTAGAGGCCACATTAATTTGATCAGTGCCCTTATAAAACAGCCCCCAGAGAGCTCTGTTACCCCTCACATGATGTAGGGACATGAGGAAAAATCAGCAGTCTTCAAGTGAAGAGACGGCTCTCACCAGAATTCAATTCCAGTATCCTGCTTTGGACACCCAGCCTCCAGAACTGCGAGAAATAAATCTCTGTTGTTTATAAATCGCCCAGTCTATGCAGCCTTGTAATAGCAGCCTGAACGGACTTAGCAGCATTTTATTGTGTAGAATGCATCATGATTTATCAGTTTTCTCTTTAATAGGCTTTTTGTTGATGGAATGGTAGAATAAGTGTTATGGATGAAAAGGGAGACTGGAGTCAAGAGGCTCCCTACCCTTGGTTCTTGTCTAGCTCACAAGATACAAATTCGAGGGAGAGACAAACACACCTAGTGGAAATGAACTAGCAAGTTTATTTATGCACTTGAGCCAAAAGCTGCAAGTAGGCACTTGGCTAATAATCTGAGTGCCCCGACTAGTGGGGTTCGGAGATTATATACCCCAGCGAGCTTGTAGAGGTTCCCATCCTTCTGCCACTGCTAAATCTTAAAAATAATGTACAACTACAAAGTCTTCCTTTCTTAGTTAGTAAAGGTTTTTTTGTCTTCATTAGTGAAATTGTTACAGGAGCTCCCTTTCCCAGCACCGAATCTGAAGCACTACCCTGGTTCTTGTACAAATCCTGCCTGAGACCTTCAGGACACCGGCAATCTTAGTAACATTGTTACAGAAGCCCCTTTCCCCAGCACAGGCTCCAGGGCTGTCTCCTCCTCCTGTGCTGTTTTGTTTGTATTGCTCAGGACACTCCACGATCTTATCAAGCTGACCGCAGGACTGCTGGATTAATTGGTGAGACATCTCTTTCTTTAGCTTCTAGCCTCCTGTGTTCGGTTCTTCGTTAGATTGTAATGGTGAGGGTCCTGCCTTTATTTCCCCTCTGGCTGCTCTTTCCTAGCTGCTACCTAAAATCCTAAAATAAGTATCCCAATGTTACAGATATATCCTTGATATCACTATCCATCTCTATAAGATAAATTACAAAAATTGAATTTTCTCCCTTAATCCTCAAAATCCTATATAGTAGCTATGCTTATCTTTATTCACATTATAGACTTGGGATCTAAGAAATAAGGAAGTTAAGTGCCTTTTCGACAGCCACATAGTTCTTCTTCTCCAACTGTTATCAGTGAATGAATCAGAGGATAAAGATCATTGATATTTTAAATATTGCATATCAATATATTCACTTTTTCCTCTCTGGTAAGCCCAACATAGCTCTGTGTGACATTACGTGCTCTCTACAAGTGTGCCTTGTCATGGGTAGAGCACAGGTGCACCTTAAATCCTCCATCCCCTTGACCTTGAGCGCCCATGGAGATCTCTTCAGGGTGTAAGAAAACTTCATCCCCCAGTAAACAACACAAATGCTATTGTTTTAGTATATCTTAATATGAGAAGGCTTAGGGAATTATTTTAGTGATCTGATAGATTTACAAGGTTCATGTAGCTGGTGAAAAGTGATACAAATTGGCAGAATCATGATTTTTTGGTCAGCCATCTAACTGTGCATGAATATCCAAAGAGTAACAGTTTTCAAGAAGACACCAAATAAATGTAAAATATTTTATTTTCTAAGAGATCCCTAACTCCGTTTAACAAAAATGAGCAATGTGTGAGCCTTGACCATTACTTGTTCTGTCTCTTTTCAGTATACACTAAACTGAGCTAAGTAGGCCATTTAGGGTTTTGTTTGTTTGTTTGTTTTTTTATTTGTTTTTTACAGAATGGACTGTGACCCTGACTTTTTATAGATCTGCTGTCTATAAATGTGATAGGATGTAAAACTGACAATGGGAGGTAGGGACGGAGCCAAAATCATCAATATAAGAAAAATTGTCATAAAATAATCTATTTAAACTCCCCTTGGAAACAATACACTTCCTGCACATGGTTTGATTCTGGCCTTCTAAAAGCCATGATGACAGAACTTTTTTTAGATACCCTGTTCTTCACCACAGAAGAAAGAAATGGAGAGGGTCTTCTGTGCCTATATGTGTTGAATATGCAATGATAATGGAGAAAGTAAAATTGATTAAGCATTGCTGGGAGTCGCCTAAAATAGAGTCGGGGCCACTGAGAAAGTGGAAGCTACAGACACCTTGTACTTCAGTTCTCACAGCTGCTATTAAGTTACTAAACCTGTTGCAAAACTCGGCTTAAGGCTGAGCCATAAACTAAAACAACTGCTGTATTGGCAGATAAGGACTCGACTTCCTCCTTGTAGTTTTCACTCTTTCATGTATATATTGGAATTAACTAATTCCTGTTATTCTAGCCAGTGATTCTTTATTTGCATGAAAAAATTGTGTTTTGTGGTTTTGCCTATAGAGCCTGTCTTTCTTTGTTATCTCTGGAGCACAATTTATGTTGCTACCTGAAATCTGTATCTTGCCAATTGCAATGCTTTTTTGCTCAGAAAAATACTTTTCGTTCTTTATTGTAGCCTAAATTTCTTATTTGATTAATAGCAGGAAGCAAGTATCAATATTTCTTTTGGAAGTCTATGACCTTCATGCAAATGTATGTATTTCTAAATAATATCAAAATGAAACATTGTTGCAAGGTAATTCTTCTTAGGTTCCACATTTTTTTAGTGTATTTTTTAAGCAGAGACACAGACAAATTAGTTCCTGTTTATTTTTACAGGGATATCTGTATAACAATAACCTTGGAAGAGAGAGAGATTGTCTTTTGTCTGAGCAAATGGAAGGCATTCTTACTATTAGGTATAAAAATTTAGATTCCCTAAGCTCAGGTTTCTTCTCTTTTAATGCAGTTGCTTTTGTGTGTGTACCCTTGGCCCTCTCCTCACCTTGAGGGAAAGGGGCTCAGAGAACAGGCGTAGAAAATGCTGGTGTTCTGCAACTGCTCTGGCTGTGAGTGATAAAATGCTCTGTTCCTGGAACTGTCTCATGCCTTCCTCCAATACACATGAAGTGATAGCAGGCTCACTGGTTAGCTTGTAAATAGGATAAAACCTGAGATCTTTTGATATTGCCAAACACTAAATAAAATGCAATTAATTTATTTATAAATATAAAATCATACAAAATGTATTTATAAGTGTGTACACACTGTTAGTTTGTTCTTTTTGTTTCTGAGTATAGTCAAAGATGTAAAATAGGTGAAGAACATACCTTCTTACAAAATTATCTATTCCAAGTTTCAAGATGAAAATGCTAGTGGGGAATCATTGTAACTGAATTATTTTATAGTGACTTCTAACATACTGCTGTGCTAATAATTGTCTTTGGACATAACATGAACATAGAAATCCTTATAAACCCATTATTTAGTTTGACACTTCAATACTTTAAATAGTGCAAACCTAAAGCATTGCATACATTTAGGTACATAGTCTGTGCCTCTAAATATGCTCTAGGTATAGGTTTATTTGATCTTATAATGAAATTCCTTAGTTACAAAATCACAGATTGAATGGTAAGAGAGTGATGGGAAGTAATAGGACCTACTTACATAGCCTCTAATATAAGAACATGAAAATAGCAAAGCACAAATAAATGGGGCACATCCAAACTAATAGCCTAAAGAATTCATTTAAGGGAGTATTTCCACCCCAGTGGTTAGTACCATAGAAACCAAGTCAAATAGCTCTGAACTTTTCAGAGGCAATAGAGGGAAAAGTGCAAAGTTCAAGTGAGAGCATGTTTTATATTAGCTCTCAAAAATTAATTTTAAATCCCTGCTTTCCCAATTATGGTTTTAAAAATCGTTACCATACCTCAAAAGCAATCACATTTGTTGCAATATTTGAAGGCACTATTAATGTGAATTCTACATTTTTATTGTGTTATTTGAGAAATAGTGCTTGATTCAGCTTTTGCTCACATTTTCCTATCAAAATATTTGTTTCACTAAAAATGTTTAGTTTTTATTTGTTTATCAAATAATACGTATGGCCATTCAAAATCTTCAGGGCCACTAGTTCTAAGTTAAAGTGAAATAAACAGTACTCTCTGTAAGTGAAACTATTTTGTGAAGTTTTCTTATCTTTTACGTTAATCAAAGTGAAATAATGTAGATCTAAATATATCATAGACACCCTTGATAAGCAGTTTATTTTCCCTGCGCTGACATGATGACATAAACAAATTGTCATTTTCTTAAATGTGGTGGAACACCACCATAATTTTATTATTTTATCATTACCGTTTTTTTTTACTCCTCACCTGAGAATACATTCATTGATGTTAGAGAGAGAGGGAGGGAGGGAGGGAGGGGAGAGGAGAGAGAGAGAAAGAGAGAGAGAGAGCATCAATCAGTTGTCTCCAGTGTGTTCCAACCAGGGATTAAACCTGCAGCATGGTTATATGCCCCGACTGGGGATGGAATCCTTAACCTTTTGGTCTACAGAATATGATGCTACAATCAACTGAGCCACCCAACCAGGGAAATGCTACCTTAGTTTTAAATGTCCACAATGTACTTTTCCAACGAGGTAGGTTCAGCTGAAAGTCAGTACATATATCTATAAGTTTATGTGTTCCTAAAGGTGAACACATCACAATGCATGTATCAATCTAAACTTAAAAAAATATTTTTTTATTTATTTTTATAGAGGAAGGGACGGAGAAAGAGAAAGAAACATCTATGTGTGGTTGTCTCTCACGTGCCCCCTACTGGGGACCTGGACAGCAACCCAGGCATGTGCCCGGACTGAGAATCGAACTGGCGACCGTTTGCTTCTCAGGCTGGCACTCAACCCCCTGAGCCACACTACCCAGGACTAAATTATACTTTTTATCCTTATAATACATTTATATGTTTAACTTAAGCAATATGCTATACAGTATAATGATTTAAGAATTAATTACCTGTGAAATAAAATAATGACTTCACTCTATGGCCACATTTCTATTAACCATAAGTGTATTAACTTTCTAAGGCTGCCAAAAGGATGTACAACAACCTGGGTAACTTAAATACCAGAAATGTATTATCTCACAATTATGTAACTTACAAGTCCAAAATCAAGATGTGTATAGGGTTGGTTTATTTTGAGGTCTGTGAGGGAAAAATCTAATTCAGGTTTTACTCCTTAAATGGCTTACAGAAAGTCCGTTTTCCTGTATCTCTTCACATCATCTGCCTTCTGTGATTGACTTTTTGTCTAGTTTTCCCCTTTTTATAAGAACACAAGTCATATTGGGTTAGGACCCACCATAATGACTTTATTTTAACTTGATTATCTCTGTAAAGACACAATTTTTAAGTAAGGTTACATTCTAAGGTACTGGGGATTAGGTCTTTAGCATACATATTTTGGCAAAACAAAATTCAACTTAATGCAGCCAGCTTGGCCCATTTAATTCTGGAAAATCAAGAACAACATACAGATTTATATCAAGCTATTATAAATTACTGCTAAAGTGAATTATGTGATTTTTACTCATGAGAAAACTGACACTATAACAGATAGTGAATTAAAATAAGTTTAAGACACGGACTCAATAATATTCTGAGATTTTTTTACATGGTAATTATAACAAAAATTTGTTACTTTTAATTTTATTTTTTAAATTTTAGAAGTCATTCCAAAGCCCAGAACCAGATGGCTTCTCTAGTGAATTCTACCAAACATATGGTGTCAAGAGCAATTGACACCAATCCTCCTCAAATTATTCCAAAACTCCGAAAAGCACAGAACTCTTCCAAACTCAATCTATGAGGCCAGCATTGTCCTAATACAAAACCCAGAAAAATAAACTTCACGAAATCAAAACTAGAGACCATTATCCCTGATGAACATAGATGCAAAATATCTCAACAACACACTAGCAAACCAAATTTAAAAGATGGCGGCATAGGCGAATGCACCATACCGCCTCGCACAACCAAACAAGGGGAAAAAAAGAAATCTACACCTCCAAACACAGCCGGATCTGACAGAAAATCATATTGAGAGGAAGTCCGACAACCAAGGAATTAAAGAAGATACATTCATCAAGTTTGGTGAACCAGAAGGTGCAGAGCGAAGGGAGAGTGCTCGGGCGACCCCGCGGCGAGCAGGTGAGCAGACGGCAGGTCCGCGGTTGGAGTGGCGGTTCCTGCGCGCGGGGCTGAAGCTCACCCAGACGGGGACCGACTGAAGCTCGGTCTGCGCCTGGCTCCCACCGACCCCGGAGCGACCCCCAGAGTCAGCGCAAAGGGGCCCGAAGTCCTTGCAGGAGGCGGTGTGGGTGCGGAGAGCAGAGAAGGCGCCATTGTGCGCTCAGGCCCCGCCCCCAGAGGCTTCGGTCCCAGCACAAGTACCGGGAACTTCCCTGCACAGGGGATCCCCAAGACTCCGCCCCCTTACAGTAACAGGTTCACCAAGGGGGAAAAAAATGGCCCAAAGAAAGGGACAGATCAAAACCCCAGAGCTAACCGACCAAGAGATAGCCAACCTATCAGATGCACAGTTCAAATCCCTGGTAATAAGGATGCTTTCAGAATTCGACGAAAAATTAATGAACTTGCTTGAACAAATGAGGAGAGATCTGCAGGGAACCAATAGAGATAAGGAAACTGGGA
>PVJI01007739.1:0-76018 GCA_004026765.1 Micronycteris hirsuta | reverse complement strand
CCCCTCTCTTCCTTTTACTACTTTATAACATAGCTGAAATGGATACTGCACCTCATGAATTTTTATGCAAAATATTAAGTTGCAAGCCACTGCTGTGCAGACAAACTCTCCTTGTGAAGAAGAGAGTTAGCTTGCACAGTTCAGTGGCTGACATCCTTAGATAAAAAGACTCCATGTCAGCCTGGCCAATTCAGAGTAACGGTGTGTGCTGGTTGCTGACCTCGAAAGAGTTTTGGATGCCCCTTAGTTCATAGTCTCCTACAGGCTGAAAAGAAAGTGATTCCACATTTGTTGTCAGAATTGCCACCTGCTCAAGGTATCTGTCTCCTTAAGACATTTTATGTATCTTAATCTCTTGTATGGTTAAACCATGAGAAAATGAAGTTGTCCAAGCTGCCAGCTGCTGAGCCATGTTCCCAGTTCCCTGTGGGCTCAGATGCAGTTGGTTCAGATGCAACTGATCCCCAGGTTCAATTGAGTCTCTGTCATTAATATCTCTGGAATCCATATCGTATCTCTCTACCATGCTGCCACGGCTCAGGCCAGGCTCTCCTCTATTCTATACTATACTGTTGTAGCTGCTTTTGACTTGATTTCCCTCCCTGTTATCGCTTCCCCTTCCATCTAGCTGTTTCTCAGCTGCCAGAGTGATTTTTCCATCTTTGGGTGTGGCTCTTTGTTGTAACATCCCTGCTGGCTCCCACATTGCCTAAGGGAGAAAGTCCAAGCATCTTGGTGTGACAATGAAAGCCTTTCACAGCCTTGCCATGGCCAGCCTCCACCGGTTCCCCTTCCAGTTGTGCCCAGCCACAGGCCCCCCGAGCTACCAGTTGTTTCCCCAATACACCATATAATTTTCTGTTTCTGTGTCTTTTCTTAATCACTTTCTGAAGCGTTTCCTGATTTCAACCCTTCTTCTGTGTCCCCAAAGTCAAAGGAAGTACTTTCTTTAATACATTTAATCCAGCAAAAAATGATGGAGGGCCTGTTGGGTACCAGACACTACGTCCTATACTTGAGACTCAGTTATATCATTCTTTGGTTGGGGCAATGGGGAGACTGATGAGGGAACAGATGCTCCTAACCCAGTGACATAAGGATTGCATTGTAATAAAGAAGTGCTCAAACAAAGATCAGAGGGAGGCATTTTTAGGCACCTTATCTGAGTGACCACCCACCTTTACAGATCCAATTTCTATCACATTACTCAGCACTTATTATCTAGGCTTATCTTATTTATTCTGTTATTTCCTTATGTATTTTGTCTCCTCCACGGGGATGTAAGCGCTGTAGGAGCAGATCATTCACTCTTGTCACACTGTTTCGAATAGTGCTTGGCATATTGCAGGTGCTTCAGAAATATTTATTGACTACAGGAATGTGGTGGAGAAGGTTTCTTGCTCCCTTTTTCCTACCCTCTTTCTTTTCACTTTTCTCTTAGATTGACTAAGACTGGCCCGAGCTCATACTAATTGCACCTACTGAGTCATTTTAACTGCAATGTGCTCGATGTGAAGTGTTAAGTTTCATTTCATTCCGGGACCTTATTGGACCATCTATTACTCACAGTCTCTTACTCATTTGTACGTCTATCCATTACCCATACCACAAATGTGCTGACCACCTGGCAATCTGTAGAAAAAGATGAATAAGATGAAATTCTTATTCATCTTATTCATCTTTCATCAATAAGATGATATTTATGAGCAGCTACTTTGTGTCCTTTACTTAGATATGGGGGGTGCAAATGGAAGTCTCAGGCACCATGCTCCTAAGAAACTGATAGTTGAGGGGACTCCTTCCAAAATGAATTTGAAGCATTCTTTAGCAGACCGTGCAAATCCTGGCACTAAAGAAGTAAAACTCGGGTCAACCAAATACAGGCTGTTATCACATTTGGATTTGAGATTTTTTTCTGCAAAGGCAAAATGAGAGCCAGTTTAGATTACAGAGATGTTCAATGAGAGGAAGTTGTGATTCTCTGTGGTTACTCTATTTTCTTTAGAATAAATTCTTAAGAAAAATTATCACGGAGGACCCAATACCAGAGACATCAAATGATTTAATATGCAATGTCCTATACAGTAGTTTTTATAAGCACAATTAAATCTAGTAACTTGCATTTATTAAGCCAGGAGCTGCTGTACATATGCATCTGTTCATCTCATTTAATTTTCATTCTATATGGTGGCTGCTCTTATTGTCCCCACTTTCCAAATGGAGAAACTGAAGCCTTGGAGGTTAAATAACTTATCAGGACCACACAACCAGTAAGGGTTTGAGCTGATATCATCTCGGTAGCCTGACTGTGGAACCTGTGCCCTGACAAATATAGCAAGGAGGATAATGACTATTCCTGATATGACCCCTCCATAAAAACAGTGGTCACATCAGTAAAGGGCAACTCAGGATCTGAGAATGTTTGTGAAGCCTCATGTGGTTCCTTGACCCTATGGTAAAATGCCTAAGAGAATGGCTTCATACTGTGAATACCTTTAATAAATACTTAGGAGCTTCTGTCAGGGTCCAGACCAAAAGCATTATGAGACAGATACTGTCGGGTAAGGCTTAATGTATTTGGCTGGGGGCAGGGCTTTGTATTTTGGAAGCCACAGGAGCAGATGGTAGAATTGACATTCCATATGAAGGTCAAGAAACCCAACAAGCATTCTTCCCTTAATGCCAGACCACTTCATTTCCACCTGGAAGCAGGTTTTGATCAGTTGAGCACTTGGATTCAAGTTTGACTGGCTAAAACCCCTGAAAAGATTTCTGTTATTGCCTCTTGGAAAAATATTTGTCAAGGTGGCACCTTTTGTTTCTGTCTACCAAATTGAGGAAAACATGGCTGAAAGAATATGCTGAGAAAACCCATATCATAGAGAAAATAAAAGAGCACAGCCTGGGTTCAATTTTTTGTATTTTCTGTACGATGAAAGCTCTGAACTACCAAGTCATTTAAATGACTCTATAATGAGAAAACTCTTTTGTATGAATTTGTGACGTTGACTGTCAATTCAAATCAATAAATCTTGCACAGGTTGATTTTTTTAAATGCAATTTCTTGGAGGGGGTAAAAGGCCCTATGGATTGGATTGCTTGCTCCAGCTCTTAACAATAATGAACAATCTCAATAGCAATGAGACTAGAGTATCTCCATTCTGTCTCAACACCCTCCTGTCCCTCGCCAATTCCCTCTCCTGATTTTCTTTTATGTGTCCTACCTACAGTCACCCTGGCTGGGCTGTTGCAAAGTCATCAAGAAGTGGTGCTTTGAAAATTTCAGAGAAGAGATATGATTTTGCCTGGACAGTGGACGTAGAATTCCAGCTGCCCCATTCATGAGTTTCTTCATACTTTGTATTATATCTGTAATTTGGGAGAACAACGTATTCAAGTGCCGTGGGCTCCATTCTCAGCTCTAGGGTTTCTCCTTCCCAGGAAGAACTGACCTATCATCCCTTTGAAATGTTTTGGGAAACTTACTTGTTTCGGAGGTGGTCTCCTTCCACTAGAGTAGGCTAGAGCATGGATATTAGAATTCAGTTGCCTCATTTCAAATCCTAACTACATTACTTAGACCTTGGGAAATTCCTTAAGCTCTCTGAGCTTCAGTTCAGATGCTTCATCTTTAAATAAGAATAATACTATCTATCCTGATAGGGTTAATTAAGATGTAAAGTGCTTATGTGTAAATTATAGTGCTTTGCTCATGTCAATTACTCAGTTAATATTACTTATAAATATGAATGAGTATGTGTGTGAGAGAGAGACTCTTATTGTCTTTAAACTAAGGATTGTATCTTTTCCTTCTCTGAATTCTAGAGTTTAGTGTATGCTCTAGCACATGGCAGGTGCTCAGTAAATGTTAATTGAATTAATGACAGTAATGAAACCTAACAATGATGATCCCATGGAGTTTTTCAAGTCAACTTTTAAATTAATTTTCTCCTTTGCAGTTTGGTCTTGGCTCTGCTATGAATTGAGTGACCTTTGGGTGGGAAATAGGGAGATCATTTTTTTTATCTAGAATGAGCACGTGGAATGCTAAGGTCCTTGGAGCTATGAAATTCCTGTTCCCTCCTCTTGCTCTGGTTTGTGAGAGTAACCAGAAGTTAAGCATTGTCAGCATGCTGGCTATTGGCTGGTATACTTTCTGTGAGGCTATCAGACCTGAAAGTCCTCAGCTAAGAAGTTGGCTGATTCTGAGTCGAGGTGCTTAAACTTAGGAATGAAGAGGTTTTACCAGATAAGACCCTCATCTATCCTAGTTCCATCTATTTCTGGCTGTGTGACCTTGGCCAAGTCACCTAACTTCTCTTGCCCTGTTTTCTAAGTACACATAGAGACTCCTGTTCTGTTTATCACTCTGTATGATGGTAAGGTTCCAGGAAGACTGCATTCTTTGTCAACTGTAACATGAACCCAGTAGTCATCATGCCACCGTGGCTTTTGGGTTAGGGTGCAGCAGTTCCCTTGCCTTGAAATTTTCCAGAGATGGGGCACAGAGAACTTCAGACAGAACTAGTAGACACTTTTTCAGAGAGATCAGTTTGTATTTAAGGTATAGACAGAAAAGAGTTGTGAACTACAGGCTGTTAAGAGCACCGGACTCCGGCCGCTGGTCCAATGACAAGTAGGCATTATTCACCCTGCTTTTCACATGAGAACATTGAAAGCAAAAGAAGCTACGCAACTCGTCCAAGGTCACACTGCTTTTAAGAGCATACACTTGAGATTCAAAGCCAGGTCTGTCTTAACCATGTTCCTGTATTGCCTCCCAAAACTGAGAAGAAGGAAGTCTAACTACTGTTAAATTTACATAACATCTGGTAATCTTTTGTCTGTATGCTGAAGCATTGTTTGAAATAGAAAAGAAAACAAAGTAAATACTTTTGCACTTTTGCATGCTATCTAATTTTTGACAACTGGCACCCTCCTACACAGTCTTATTCTGGCTCTTTGTCAACTATGTGAATACACTGATAGGGACAGGCTACCCTAACAGAGAGAGCACGGAGTTCTAACCTTCTGCCTGAAGTTTTTTGTTCTCTGGCATGGAGAATGTACCTGGCCTGTTGCCAGTAGAATGAGCAAAAAACAGTCAAGGGAAGTGAAGCCCAAGAGAGGTGAGGAGATGGTACAGAAGCACCGGCCTTGCAAAGCAAATGTCAGGCTTTTGATCCAATAAAATATGTAGTAAAGCCCTTAGAGAACTCCTGTATAAAACTGTTAAGACAATTGCACAGAGAATCAAAAAGATATTATTCATCAACCTCTGTCAATTTTAGCTCCTAAATGTCCCTTAATTTTGCCAACCTCAATCTATTTTCCTTTTGCAGGCCACCATCATCTTGAACTCTAATTATTAAATAGCAACCTAAAAGCTTTCCTCTAATGTTTTCTTACCCCATACCCCCATTTCATCCATTCTGTGCCCTACAGTCAAGATGGTCTTCCTAGAATGTATATCAAGTCACTCCCCTGCCTTGGATCAGGTTCCTTGATGTTCTTAGGGCAAAATCCAAACTCTCTCAGAAGCTACACGCACCTTCATAATTTTATCTCTCTAGGCTCATTCCTTGCCCTCCCCACTTTCCCCAAATATCTTCCAGAATCAGTACTTTTGCAAC
The DNA here is from genome assembly GCA_004026765.1 of Micronycteris hirsuta. Taxonomy (NCBI): domain Eukaryota; kingdom Metazoa; phylum Chordata; class Mammalia; order Chiroptera; family Phyllostomidae; genus Micronycteris; species Micronycteris hirsuta. The sequence goes on along the minus strand of PVJI01007739.1, from coordinate 70,385 downwards.
ATTAAATATCTTTCAACCCTTGGAATTTGCCACACTTTTTTCTTGTTTCTGGCCAGAAGCTTGTACTGTCCCTTTTGCCCCCTTCCTGGCTCCTCCCTTCTACATACAACTTCTTAGTTTATAAAAGATCTGCTTAGAGATGCCTTTCTCTGGGAAAGTTCCATTGGCTCTTCCAATCCTCCAAACAGCTGGCCTACAGGGAAGGATTACACTGATTGCGTTGTCATGGAATAGAGCTAAGGATAATGTACAGAAAGGTATAGAGCACGGATTTTAGCCCGGTCTCTCAGGACTGATCTGTGAACAAGATAGACGGGAGTATTACAGAACTCCACACTTTAGTGGGGAGCAAGAGACCATAAAAATAAATGTAATGAGTAAATTATATGGTATCTGAGATGGTGAGTCAAAAATAAGGTAAGAATAAGTGGGATCAGTAGTAGAGGGATGGTGGGCTACAATTTAAACATGTTGTTCAGCATTCATATCATTTAATGAGTGACATTTGAGAGCATTAGTCATGCATATGTTATGGTTAAGACCAGCAATTTGGAGTCTAGTCTGAGATAGGAAGCCTTTGGAGTGCTTTCATCAGGGTATGTCATGATCTGACTTCTGTCTGAAAATGATCATTCTGGCTGTCATGCAGAGAAGAATTGGGCAGTACAGCAAAGGTGAGGGTGGGCCAGAAGTCCCAGTGCAGATCATCAAGGAGGTTATTTCCTCCTATTAGTTAATATGAGAGATGGAAATTTGAACTAGGGTGGTGGTAGGTATGGAGGTGGAGGTGGTAAGAAATGAGAAATGGCCAGTGTTGAGATATTTTTTAAGAATGGGTGAATACAATTTGACATATGGATTGGAAGACTTCTAGGTTTTGGCCTGCAAGGTATTCTCATTTACTGAGCTGGGAAAGGTTGAAGAAAAACTGGTAAGAGACAGGTAGCAAGGTAGAGAGACAGGACTTAATGGGAATCAAAACTTCTTTTTTGGACACCTTAATTATGAGAAACTTGTTAGACATCCAGGTGGGGATTTTGAGAAGCTTATTAGTCAACAAGGTAGAACAAGGGGAGGGTTTGGGGCTGGAAAGTCACAACTAAACACAACTACAGGATAGATGATATTTAATTATGAAATTTGGGGCATGCATTTAAAAAGAGAAACAATGAGAGCTGAAGACTGAGTACTTGGGCATTACAACATTTAGAGAGTAGAATGAGGAGGAGTCGGCAAAAAAGCCTGAGAAGGAACAGCCAGCAAATCTAATAAACTAATGAACAAGCAAACAACAAATATGAAAAAAAAAGGAAATGTGCCCTTCCAGAAGACAAGAGAGACAAGTATTTCAAGAGAGAGAAGAAAATTAACTCTGCCAAATGTTACCGAGAAGTCAAGTATGCTTGAGACAAAGTTATCCATTGTCTTCATCAAGGCAGAAGGCATTGGTGGCCTTTACAGGGCAGTTTGGGTGGAGTGGTGGAGATGAGAGTTTGATTGGAATATTTTCATTAGAGAATAGGAAATAAGGAAATAGAGACAGTGAGAACAGTTCATCAGTTGTTCTTAGAAAAATGTGACTGGAAAAAGCTCTGGGTTTTCATTGTTTTGCTCTCATTTGTTTTTATCTTTTTTAGTTTATGTGGGAGATATTACATCATTTTTGTGTTCTAATGGGAATAGCTTTTTTTCAAGTCATGGACCCGTCTGTCATGCAGTTTAGAGCTGTACGGCTCTTCACAGCATAGAGGCCCTTATCCATTAACTCAGCCATTTTGGCTTGGTCTGTGTTTCTTTCTCAAAGTCACTACGTGACATTGTAATAGAGGCAGAAGTTGCATTCAGGCCCATCAGTCTCAGATCATTCTGACTCATTCAGTCTCACCTGATGTCAGTAGTGAGAGTCTTCCTCTCAAGTAACGTTACTTGGCACTCCTCAATCCTCTTAGTGTTTGGTAGCACTGACTTTTAAATTCAATTTCTTCCTGATTTATGTTATTTTACTTAGGTCTTTGTGCCTCCACACTAGGAGTCAACATGAGGTCTTAAGAACTAATGGTCATAGGTTTTTTTTGATTTGTGTTTCAAGGTTCTTAGGATATAATCCCAGTGGTGGCCAGGTCAAAGGCAGTTCCATTTTTAGTTTTCTGAGGAAATTCCATACTGTTTTCCACAGTGGCCGCACCAGTCTGCATTCTCACCAACAGTGCACTAGGGGTTCCCTTTTCTCCACATCCTCTCCAGTACTTGCTGTTTGTTGATTTGGTTATGATAGCCATTCTCACCAGTGTCAAATGGTACCTCACTGTGGTTTTAATTTGCATCTCTCTGATGGCTAGTGATGCTGAGCAACTTTTCGTATGTCTCTGGGCCCTCTGTATGTCCTCCTTGGAGAAGTGTATGCTCAGGTCTTTTGCCCATCTTTTGATTGGGTTGTTTGTCTTCCTGGAGTGGAATCATGTGATTTCTTTATATATTTTGGAGATCAGACCCTTGTTCAAGATATCATTGGGAAATATGTTTTTCCATATGGTTGGCTCTCTTTTCATTTTGCTGATGTTTTCTTTAGCTGTGCAGAAGCTTTTTATTTTGATAAAGTCCCATTTGTTTATTCTTTCCTTTATGTCCCTTGCTCTAGGGGTCATAATGGTGAAAATATTGCTGTGTGGGATATCTGAGATTTTCCTGCCTATGCACCCCAATGTTCATAGCAGCACAATTTACAATAGCCAAGTTCTGGAAGCAATCTAAGTGCCCATCAGTAAATGAAAGGATCAAAAACCTATGGTACATTTACATGATGGAATACTACACAGCAGAAAGAAAGAAGGAGCTCCTACCCTTCATAACAGCATGGATGGAACTGGAGAGCATTATGATAAGTGAAATAAGCCAGATGGTGAAAGACAAATACCATATGATCTCACCTTTAAGTGGAACCTAGTCAACAAAACAAACAAACAAGCAAAACATAAGAGACATTGAAATTAAGAACAAACTGACAGAAACCAGAAGGGAGGTGGGAGGGGATAATAGGGGGAAAGGGAGAAAGTGTTTTCAGGAACAGCTATAAAGGACACATGGACAAAACCAAGCAGGAGGTGGGGATGGCTGGGGTGGGGGGTTGTAGAGAGGAGAAAATGCAGACAACTGTACTTGAACAACAATAAAAAATTAATTAATTAACTAACTACCTGAAGTTATTAATCTTTTTTAATGCTCAAAAAATAAATAAATAAAAAGAACCAATGGCCAGCACGGAGGAACTTAATTTGCATCAGACCTGACTTATGATTGTTTTCTAAGGCTGTAAAGCTAACACTTCCCTTAAGAAGTGCAGCCAATTCTCAAGGAAGTTTTGGAAGCAGAAATGAAGGGGCTTTTGTTTTAGGTTCATGATTTTGCTTTGCTCTGGCTTCTCCCAGTTGGGTGTCACCTGCAATATGAAATATATCCCTAAATATGGAAAATGAGCGTCCAAGTCCATCCTGCAACCAATTAGCCAGCATGAGCCTAGCACTCATGTCTTTGGTCTCTCTACCTCTTAGGTCTATCTTCCCATCCTGACGATGGAATCAATGGATTCTTGGTGGTCTGTACCTGGAAATCTGTTTTTACTCAGCAACTTTGTGTTTCAATTTTTGTCTTTTTGAGCCAAGGCCAGAATTTTTGTCAGCTCTTTAGAACAAGGAATTGTATCCCTTCCTTTGGCCTGTTTTGAGGACTTGGGTGACTGTTTAGAGAATTCTGGCTATCTCTATTAGGAGGCCCACTTTTCTTGAAAGCCTACATGAGCCTTGGGCATATATCCAGAGTGTCCACAGCTTCCAAAGTTCATCTGGTCTTTCTTCTTGGGAAAGTGATCAAGGCCTTGCTTCCTTTTAGTCTAAGTGAAATGTTAAGTGCCAGAATAACTTACATTATGCTCTAGATGAGAGGAGTTCTATTTGTCCACTTAGCAGAGTTTCATGGCCTTTAGGGAGATCATGTGATTTTATTGGAATATGAAGGAAGAAGGAACAATAGAGTTCTGGGATCTTCTTTTGCTGACTGTTCCAAGAATATTGCACTCTTTTTTTTTTTTTTTGTCTCTCCAAGAACATATTGCAATTAAGTGAAAACAGACTAATATTTGTATGTAGTCAAATAGACTTGAATTAAGATCAAAGTTTATAGCACTATTTATTGACTCTGACTTTGAACACAATTTCAGTCTCATCTTTTACTCTGTAAAATAAGAACAATAGGACCTATGCCATTGAATTTTATGGAGTGTTAATAATAATGTAACAAGTGCTCAATATAAATAGTAGCTATAAAATTGATATCATTAATATAGATAATAACAATAATAGAGCAGAGCATATGCCATACACTATGGAAGGCAGTAGAAATAGCAGCGAATAAGAATCTTTTACTTTCAAGAATTTCCTGATCTAGTGGGACACATAAAGAAATAGTTGTAACAATAGAGCAAATGAATGATAGATTAAATGTGAAGTCTTAAAGAAGCCTCAAAGAAAAAATAATTGATTCTGTCTAGGAAGTATGGGAGAGGTGCTACTTGAGCTAAGGTTTTATAAAGAATGAAGGACATTTTGATTTGTAAGTACATTACAAACAAAAGGATGGAGACATAAACAATATTCTGGTCTTTGAGATACTGAGTGAACAAATTCCAGCTTCTAGTCAGATAATAGTAGTTGCCTAAAGCCAAATCTCTGCATAGCTCCTCCAAAACCATACATATTAATAAGAAGAGAAAATAAAACCACCCATAATCCATACCTACAGCACACTAAAAGGCACGGGATATTGCAAAGACCATTTTTGTGCAAGTAGAGTGTGGTAGGTCAAATAATGTCTTCCCTGGCCCCAAGATGTCTTGTTCTAATGTCTCATCCTGGAAACTGTGACTATGTTAGTTTACATTGCAAGGGGGAATTAAAATTACAGAGAAAATTATGATTGCTAATCATATGATCTTGAGATGGAGAGATTATCCTAGATTATCCAGATGAGCTCAATGTGTAATAATGACAAGGGTCCTCATAAGTGGAAGGAGGAAGAAAAGAAAGAACCAGAGAGAGGGCACTGTGAAAAGGACTCAGCAAGACGTTACCGGCTTTGAAGATGGAAGAATGTGGCCACAAGCCAAGGAATGCAGATGGCTTCTAGAATCTGAAATAAGCAATACAATATATTCTCTCCTAGAGCCTCTGTAAGGAATGAAGTCCTGCTAGCATCTTGAATTTAGCCCATTGAGGCCCATTTTGCACTTCTGCCCTTAGAACTGTAAGATAATAAAGTTGTGTTGTTTTAAGCCATTAATTTCCTGGTTATTTGTTATAGCAGCACTAGGAACAGTCAACTGTAAGTCAAAGTCTTTAACAATAAATTGTAAAATAGCATATGAGCCTGCAGGCCAAAAGACCAAGTCACTGAAAAAAATTAAATCAGGGCATCTGAGTTCTCAACACCAAAATACGAAGAAAGATAATTGTGGAACTCTATTTTTAAATAATTTAAGGAAATAAAATGTTGGTGAAGGACTTTATATCCATGCAACTTTGACTTAAAAGTCAAGGGTAAGAAGAATGGTTTTAAACATGAAAGAATTCAGGGAACACTGCACTTCCAGCACTTCCTGAGGAATCTGATAGAGGATGAACCTCACTGAAGTGAACGATGACTTGGGAAAGTGTGGCTCATTGGTAAGCATTGAGTATATCTAATTGTGGATTTCAGACTTAAAAAATGGAGCAAGATCAGAAACCAAAACAAGGATGTAGAATGTTATACAAATTTTATACATTTTTAACAAAGTAGAAGTAGCATAACTAAAACATGGAGGAGAAAAAAGACAGTTTAAAAAAGAGCTCCATGATTGACCCACATGTAATGTGAGAGTCAGCGTATATGTGAAAAATTAAATAGTAGAGGCCTAGGTAAGAAAAACGATAAAATGGGTATTATATAATAGTGACTACTAGAACAAAAAATAAAAACCTCTTAAATAACAAAACAAAGATCAAAAAGAAATAGAGGAGCCCTGGCTGGGTGGCTCATTTGGTTGGAGCATTGTCCCATACACCAAAAGGTTGCAGGTTCAATCCCTGGTCAGGGCACATACCTCAGTCGCGGGTTTGATCCTCCTGGTCAGGACATGTGCAAGAGGCAACCGATTGATGTTTCTCTTTCACATCAATGTTTTTCTCTCTCCTCTCCTCTCCTCTCTCTCCCAAATCAATAAGCATATCCTCGGGTGAAAACTAAAAAAAAAAAAAGAACATAGAACACAAAATCTAAAGAGGAGTAAATATTTTATAATACAAACCATACACTATTTTTTATGAAAGAAAGAAGGGAAATTTGAGAAAATTGAGCTACACAGAGGTTAAGTAACTTTTCCTGGACTGAATGTAGTGAATGCAGAACCAAGGTTAAATTTGGGCTGTTTGACTCTAGATCACAGACTCTTAGCTTAAATGAAGGAAGACGTGAAATCTTGCAAGGAAAGTTAAATTCTGTAATGTTCCTTTCTCTCAAGTACATTTATAAATCTAAATAACTGTCAATCAAAACTGCAGAATTTCTTCATCAAGTGAGTATTAAATTAATCTGAAAAAAGCCTAAAAATCAAAGAATGATGAACAAACTGACAGGTGCACCCCATATCAAAACATAGGAGAAAATATGCAATAATTGAAATAGTGAGGTATAATGTCATTAAACTCAAAACCCTAATTAAAAAGTGAAAATGTATTTTATATGAATTATAGAATAGAATTATTACCAAATACCATGAAAAACCTAGCCAGTGTATCAGAAAATGGAAATGAATACCATGTTCTGTAACAATATTAACATTAGAATTTTGAGGTATTATATAGACTTAATTACAAGAAGATAGTTTGATTTGACCATCTCAGATAAAATAACTGTTCAAGTAAAAAAAGGGGACAATATATCATGAAAAATATGTACAACAAACATGATAATGATTAATGTCTTTATTATAGAAAGAGTACATATAACTTGAAAAATTTCTGAAGACCCTCTAAAGATAAATACACAAAACTTTTGGAAAATGTTCAATCATACTAGTTTAAGTATCTAATTTAAGTATATAACAATAGAAAAATTGATATGTAAATTATTGGTTTAAAGACTATTATCTGATAAAGATACAGAACAATATAGACAGATTCTAAATATATAACAAATAAAAATAAAATCAACTATGTCTGAATATGTATAAAGGTAGGAAGAGAACAAGTAAATAAACATGCTTTGTTTTGTTGAAAATACAAGATTTTGTAAAGTTTGTCCTGCTTTCCAGTGTTTATTGTGATTATACTGTCATTGTGCAATATATTATATAACAATCATTGTTACATTCTCTCTCTGGGCTCCATAGCCCGGGTCTATTTCTATTATAGAAATTTGCTTATTGTATTTTAATTGTGTGCTTGCCAGTTCCTACATGGGATTGTAAACTTCCTGAGGGCACCTCTAACACCAGTGTAATGCCTAGCATACAGTCAGGACTCATACCATTCAGTGAATGAGTGATTATAATTATGAGTAAACTGGGAAGGATGGGAGGAAGGAGTGCCCCTAAAATGAAGCAAGTAATGGCCATAATGTCTCAATCCAATCACAAGTCTATTTCTTGTGTGGTACTATAAAATAGTTTTTTGATCCTGTGGCTGTGTGTCTAAGTGGGTAGGTGGGGGCATTGGAGAGAAGTAAAGCAGCAAAGTAGAAAAGAGATTTCTTAGTTAATATGAATTTTTGAGTGAAATTGGTTTAAATTCTCAACTTTCTAGCATGACAACAGCTCTCTTAGCTACTGATTTGACATTTAAAACAAATGGATATTCCTTCCAGCAGCAACACTGAAAATCCTGTTTATGGGTCTTAGTCAGGACGACGACTTCCATTAGGCAGGCTGCGAGATGCACCATCTGGGAGAAATAGGGTGAAGGGACACTCTTTCTATCCACAGCCCCATGTTTCATCTTTGGGTCAAATTAGCTCCTTCAGAATGCTATGTCCTTGGGCTATGTTAGTTTAGGAACTTGTCAAGAGATTTGACTAAAGTCCATTTACTCTCTGATGATATGGAGAATAGAATTTTTTTTAATTTTGAATACTGCTATTTGAAAATAACTTTATGGTTATTGAGAAAAGATATAGCTCCCATTGTGTTTGTTTCAGAATTCCAAGCTCTGTGAGTCCAGGAACACTGGTCACCGTTGCGTCCTGAGAACTTCCACATCCAGCTGATGGCAGATGTGCAGGACACTCTTTAGTGTTGAATGAATGAATATATTCATTGACAACCACATTTTTTTTCTTCAGCTCATTATTTTTCACTGAAAATCTTATGTGAGAAATTTTTCCTTTGAGGAGTTGGATTTTCTTTTCTATATGAAAGTTTGAAAAAATTTCTTCCTTTTCCCATCATCATCTCCTCCTACTCCTCCTTCTTCATCTGCTTCATCTTCATCTTTCTCCTTCTCCTCAACTATGAGAAATTTTGAAACCAAAAACATTTGGAGTTAATTACAGTGCAGCTGTCGTTGTTATTATTATGTTTACTTCCTATTTATTCCCAGGGCCCTAGGTAAGTCCGCAGCCCTGGGATCAGACTGGCATGGCTTGAAGCCAGGTCTCCCCACCCAGTTTCTCTGAGCCTGTTTCCTCCTTATAAAGAGAGCATAACCTCCCTCCCTCCCTGGTACACTGTGAACATTAAATGATCAGAAGGCTAGGCAGCATGCTTTAATCAATAAATCCTTGTTCCCAACTTTCTTTGTTGTTAATTATCTCAAATCATTTTGGGGGAAAGGAACAGGATTTAAATGAGTATTAAAATATCTGATTTTTGAGGCTCTCCAATCCCCCCTCCCCAACACATGGCACCGAACCAAACGCGTGTTGCATGTTTGTGGGGTGGGGACAGTTATGAAAACCATGCTACCACCTTCAAAGTACTTCCTTGCTTGCAGTGGAGAGAGTGAAGTGACTTTGTTTTCGATGAAATGAGATAGCTTGTTTTATGAGGCAGTATTGGAGGAGCTGTGATTTTTCTGCTTTGGTCCAGAGAACATGAAGTAAACAAAGATTTCCTGGCTACAGTTTGACATTGTCAGGCATTTCAAGCTTTTGGATCTCAGCAGCGATTTGTCCTCCCACTTCCTGCTTATAACTGCTGCCACGTAACAGGAGCTCTGCCCCTCTGCCAGGCCAACCTGGGGAATGGGAGGCTCATCTGTGGCATCTGTGAAAGGCAGACAGGATAGAAGGAGTTATCTCCCTTGACCCTGGGAACACATAGGCATTGGCTCATGGGTCACACTGAGAATGTGTACCATTCAGGTAAACAATGGACAAACGGACAGACATGTAATATGTAAGGTGATGCTAAGGGAAGAAGCCCAAAGATGCTCCGGTGAATTGGGAGGGAGACACGTACCATTGCCGCCCAGGGACTGACTCCCTAAAATAGCTTGCGGTGACAACTTATTCCCTATTTATCACACACTTGCACTGTTAGTTATTTGTTCTCAGGTGTGAAATATAAACTTGTAAGTCATGGATAGTATGTACCTTGTCTGCACAACGTTGGAATTTCCACACTCGACCTCTGTGCGGTTTGACACGATTCTGCCCTCCAATGAACTGTGAGTTCCAGGAGGGCCTTGTCTGCACCCTCTTCACCTTTGAGTCCCAGAGACCAGCACTGGCCAGGGACATAGTAGGTATTTCATAAATATTTGGTAAAAATAGCCCTATTCTTCTGGAGCTCACAGTCGAGGGGGTGAAGTAAACCAGTGCTTTTTAGACAATCTTTGCTTGATGAAGAGTCAGTTTTTTTTCTTCTTTTTTAAAAAAATCCAATCTCTTATAAATAGATATTTTGAAAAAAATATAAAACACAACCCCTAATTTCTTAGTGGATTCTACAGACAAACTTCTGTCAGGTTGTTAACAAGCTTCAAAGCATTTTTGCTGTTTTCTTGTAAGAGACTGGTAACAGTTTACAGAATAACAGCAATCCATGGGCCACACGTACCACTCAGATATTATATACAAATATACATCGAATTCACAGGTGTTTTTAAAATGTTATTGAGTAAAATGAAGCCCAGGAGTAGAAGAGAGGAGGATGGAGCTGGAGGATGGTGGTATTACATTATTGGAGAAAGTCAGAGGGGTTTCTCAGGTGACATGAGATTTGAGCACAGACTGGGATGAAGTGACAGTGTGAATCTTATAGATATCAAGGGGGGAGCTTCAGGGAAAGGAAACCATCTAAATGAAGGCTCAGAGGCAACATCCATGCTATGTTCTAGGAGAGAGGGGAGTAGGAGAAGTAGGTCAGATTAGCATGGCTTAATAGATCATCAAAAGAAGTTTGGTTTTTATTCTAAGCCTTTGGAAGGTTTTGAGCAAAGGGGTGACATGAATTACAAACATGGCTATAATGGCCACTCCTTGGGGAATAGATTACAGGAGGGAAAGTCGGGACACTCCTGTAGGTCAACTAAAAGACACCTGATGGTGACTTGGCCAGGGAGGTAGCAGTAGAGATGGTGAGAAGGGGTTGGAGTATGAGCAGACCTTGGAGGTAAAAAGTTAGTGTTGGCAGATAGACTGGATATAGACTTTGAGACAAGAAGGAAAGTCAAGGCTGACTCCAAGGATTTTCGTCAGAACAAATAGCCATCTGCTGCTGTGCTTTATTGAGATTACACAATCTGAGACTGAGGCAGGGGAGAAAATTAACAATCCTTCCGGACATGTTAAATTTAGGATACTTATTTGACATCAAAGAAGAGGTTGAATAGGCAGCTGGGTATATGAGATTGGAGTTATAAAAAAATGCTAAAAGTGGGTCTGGCTGGTGTAGCTCAGTGGATTGAGCGCGGGCTGGGAACCAGAGGGTCCCGGTTCAATTCCCAGTCAGGGCACATGCCTGGGTTGTGGGCCAGGTCTCCAGTGAGGGCCATGTGAGGAGCAACCATACATTGCTGTTTCTCTCCCTCTCTGTCTCCCTCCCTTTCCCTCTCTCTAAAATAAATAAATAAATAAATAAATAAATAAAATCTTTAAAAAAAAGTTATTTAAAAAAATGCCAAAAGTGGAGATGTAAAATTGAAAGCCATGAGTATATGGATGAAGCTTAGAGCCACGGGCCTGAATGAAATCATGTTGGAAGTGAGTGCAGATGGTGAAGTGAATAGGTCCGTTGCTTGGGTCCTTGGGCTCTTCCACATTTAAGGGCTCTGGTTGATGAGGAAGCACCAGGAGAGGAGAATGAGAAGACATGGCCACCTGAGGATAAGGACATAAAATTCACTCTGCAATTTACTCAACAAGTAATTTTTAAGTCCTAGCCTCATGTTTAGTGTGCTCTTAACAGAAGCAATATTATGGAAAGCTTTTCATGCCAATAAAATGGTTAATATTTTAGGAAAAAAATGTTTTCCTGTTTGAAGGATAAACTCCCAACTGTGTTTCAAGCCCAGCTGTCCGGAATCATTTGCCCTTTAGGAGTACCAGATAGCTAAGTGGCTGCTTTCAACTCTTGCCTTTAAAAGACATGCTACAGTACCCGAAATATTTTCCTATAGACTGTCTCCCTTGAGCTTTGCCACAACCCTCCTAGGTAAGTAGAGCATTATTTTCAATTTTCGTTCTATTGATAGACAAACCAGGGGTGAGGCTAGTCAATGGTGAACCTGGATCGAAGTCCTAAGCTTTCTTCCCACGTACCCAGGGTGTTTTCTTCAACACTGCCCTTCCTCGCACAGAAATAATACCCTACTCTGTTGCCACTGGGGAAGAAATAGCTGACAGGCCCAATCAGGACCTAGAGTGTTGCTTCTTTTGGGAAAAAAAATACATTCCATTTTCTAAGCAATCGACTTGTAAACATTTGGACTCCAGCCTGCTGGTAAGTTAGAGACTGTCTCTATTTCTCTCTGTTTCCATAGTACCTAGCTTTCCAATGGTGTGAGGATTTACTATAGAAGTGGAGGGCAGCCTGGCTGGAGGGGGCAAAGGGAGAGAACTGGGACAAGTGTAATAACATAAACAATGGAATATTTTTAAAAATAAATACAAGGGCTGTTGGCGCTGAGCATGTTAATCCTTTTCTCTCCCAGCCTGGTTGTCCTTACAACGGTCCCTTTTGCAGTCACTGGCACCACCAAAGCTAGAAACATCTGTCATTTAGGCTACCCTTCTTCTCTATGTCTAGCACCTCGTGAATGACCACATTCAGCCCGTTCTACCCCTAAAGCCCACGGACTGTGCCGTCCTGCAGGCCAGCGCCCTGGTTTCCGCTCTCTCCACCTCTCACCTGCACCACTGCAGTCGTCTTCCCGCTGACCTCTGCCACCTGGCTTCCTGCCTCTAATCCACTTTCCACAATCCAGCCAAAGGGCTTTCTAAATGCAAATCTAGTCCTATTAAAAACTGACCTTGTTTAAAAGCCTCGAGTGCTTCCAATTGCTCTTGGGATAACATCCAAGCTCTTTAGAATGCCATACTAGGACCTTCGGAATTTGCATATGGAATACAAAAAAAAAGTCAGTCTCATCCTCAATGAGCTCACCGTTTGGTTAGGGAGGCAATGCATACCCAAATAATGTTAATGACTATTATAAATGTTCTCACAGTTATGTGAAAGTGTAAACAAATAACTATAACGAAGTATAAAATGTGTAACACTTCCGTTATCATGTGACAGGTAGCACCGCAAGAGAGGTTAGGCTTGGTGAGAGCACATTTCGGAAGTCGTCTGTTTACTTAGTTTACACATTCTGTGAAGCAAAATTTAACAGGTATTGTCTGGCAGGTTTCTACCGATATTAGACATATGCACGCCTCACACAATGCCTAGATGAGTTCTTTCATTTGGGACTTTGCAAAAGGACAAAAGGACTTTTGGAAAATGTGTTCTTCTAGAGAGTGGCGTATATTTTATTACACCACCCTATTCAGGTATAATTCTGAATACTGTTTGGTGGGGCTCTGATATCCCTCCAAAGTTCTCCTTCATGAAAGGACTCGGGCAGCGGGGCCAATAGTGTGTCTTTGCAGCTTGTATTGTCCCGATCTGCTTTTCCTCCCCTCTATGTCTGTCTGGACTGCGATGCCCCTTTCTCATTTCAGGGCCCTTAAGTAAATATTCTCAGTTCTTAGATGCTGCTTCTGCATTTGTTTAAAGTAAGTCATTATGATTTTTTTAATCAGTTATTTTTGTGTTTCTGTTCTTCATATCTTCATAGTGAATGATCACGGTGCTATCATACTAGAACATGTGCTATAAACAACTATATGCAACAAATAAATTCCTGTCTAGGCGATAAGCTGAAAAAGGAATCCCCATATAGAGTGCATAGGACAGTCCCTGTGTGATCCCATTGCATGTTTTCAGGACAGTAGTAGCTCAGGGGAATTAATCCTTAATCTAGTAACTCCCATGGTCTCTTCCTTAAAATACAAATGCTGAGAAGTGCCCAGGGCAAAAAAAGTCCTATAGTCAAGTGAGCCTGGAAAATTCTACATTGTATCTGATCTAAGGTACATGAACATCTGAGAGGCATTAATAAGCAAAGCAGTAAAGAAACATGTTTAACCTAATGCTTACCAAACTTTCCTAACCACAGACCTGCCTTTGCGTTGCGCCCATTAGCCATCCTTAGAAAAATGATGGCCTCCTTAATTTGAGTTAAGTGCCAATAAGCGCTTGTCATGTTGCATTTTTAACATTGAATTATAAAGGTTTTCAAAGTTACAGAAAAATTCAAAGCAGTGTACAGCAAAAGCAAAAGCGATTATCTCCACTATCTAGATTCTACAGATAACCTTTTACCATGTCTGCTTTATCTAGCATTTGTTTCATTCTCCCCTAGAGTGGGGTGCCTTAATGATAATTAATCTAATTTATCTCTATTCCATCAATGCATAGCAGAGTGCCAGGTACACAGTTGGTAACCAATAGGTGTTTGTGCAAATAATGAATGAATGAATGAATGAATGAGTGAATATTTTATCCCCTTAGACATCTTTCTAGCACATTACAGGTGTTGAACTTCAAGGAAGATAAAAGACTAGACAGAGCTGTTCCACAGCCTTTCTAAACCTGAACAAATATTTACTTAGATAAGGTACCGATCCTGAGAAAGACTTTCTCTTGGGATAGAAATGGAAGCTTGCAGCCTTACTGCTGTGAGCTAATGATCAGCTTCTGGGTGTCTGTCCTCTCCCCTGCATGTACAGTTCTTACAGAGGAGGCAGCCTTTGCCAGGCCCCGTGAGCTGTGATGAATGAACTCAGGAGCTGGTCTGCCAAGTCTTGCCTGCATGTTGCATTCTCCTCTCTTATAGGTTTCAAGGTTTTGTGAGATCTTGGTGTCTTCTTCATTTCCAAAGACTTTTCTTTTCCACTTTGATTTTTATCTACCCTCACCTTTTATTCCTGGAAACTTGATCCTTGGTTTGTCTGACGATCTACTTTCTTCATTTGTAACTGCAGATGGAAAACAGTTATGTAATACATCTTTTGTCCTTTTATCCACGAGTGTCTGGTTACCTACCACGGGTTCTAAGGGAGCAACTGCCCTTCTTTTGTTTCTCTTCTGTTTCTGTATCAACAAAATCTTTATTTTTCTTAACTTTTAAGTTTGCTCCACGTTCTCTTCCAATGAACTTCATTTTAACCATCTAAGAATCTTTACCTTGACACTCGCTCTTCTTCTTTCTTCCATTCTATTCTTCTCCCACCCCTTTCACTTTCTTCCTCTGATAGAGAAGTCAAAACTGTAAATATACAAGAAATGAAGGTCAGGGTTATAAGCAAATCAATAAAGAATGTTGAATGAGTCTTCAGGAGTCAGGCTATGACCCCCATTTACCTTTTCAAACACAGTTTTCACTGTTTCCAAACACGTCCCAGGTTTCCCAGGGCCCTGTGTTTGCCATGTCAGTTCCTCTATTTGGAAACTGCTTCTGATTCACTCTGTTTTATTCCTGTCAAACTATGACCCTTGCTTCAAAATTCCATTACAAATCCCCCTTCCTATATGAAGCCTTCCTTGATTGCCCAGCAGTATGTGAACTCATCCCTTTCTGTCTGAACATGCATGATACTTAGTTCTGACCTCTCATTTGACACATATCCAGTATTGTTTTTTAAAACTATGCAATATATTTTATCTTGTAATAAGTTTTTGAAAACATAGGCGAATAATTAATTCCTAATTTTTTTTTATTGAATTTACTGGGGTAACACTGATTAACAAAATTATACAGATTTCAGGTGCACAGCTCTATAACACATCACCTATACGATTGTATTGTGTGTTCACTACCCAAAGTCAAGTCTCTGTCTATCACCATTTATCTGCCCTAGGAAACAGAATACATATGTACAGTGATATACAGTTCAAAAGAAACAGAAGGTAAATATTGAAAAGTTAAGTCCCTCATACTCTAAGCCTCCTGGAGAAAATACGAATCTCTTTTGTATCCTTCCAGATATTTTCTGTGCAATTTTTTATGTGTGTGGTAGCATATCATACGCATGTTCTATACCATGCCTTTTACACCTACCACTTTATATATTGAAGTTCATTTTTTAAAATCAGTTGTGGTGTCTCATGCTTTTTAATGACCTCACAGTATTCTAGTGTGGATATTGGTGGATATTTAGGATGTTTCTATTATATTTCAATGAACATTATACTTTAGAATGTATCTGAGAAGTAGAAATACAAGATCAGAGTGCACATAATTTTTTCTTTATTGGTTTGTTCTATTGAGATAAAATTTATATATAGTGAAATGCATATATATTAACTGTGCAATTTGATAGGTTCTCATAAATGTGTATGCCCATGTAACTCAGCACTATAATCAAAGTTTTGAGCATTTCCATCACCTCAAAGTTCCTTTGTGTCTTTTATAGTCAATTTTATTTCTGCTAAAGATAACTACTGTCTTATTTCTAACCATAGATGAATTTGGCCTATTATTAAACTTCATATAAATGGGATCATAGAGTATGCATACTTTTACTCACCATAATGTTTTTGAGGTTCATTCCATGTTGTTGGGTATATCAGTAGTTCATTTTTTTCTATTGCTGGGTAGTATTCAACATTTTGAATATATCTCTTTTTACCCATTCTCTTGATGATAGATATTTGACTCATTTCCAATTTCAGGCTATTATGAATAAAAGTGCTAAGAACATTATTGTTAAAGTTATTTAGTAGATAATATATTTTCATTTCTCTTGGGTGAATATTTAGAATAGAACTTCTAGGTCATAAGGCAGAAGTATGTGTAACTTTGTTAGAAGCTGCCAGTTGATTTGTATGCTTTTAAAAAATATCTTCTAGATACAAGTTCTTTGTCAGTTATACGTTTTGTGAGTATTTTTCTCCCAGTCTGTGCTTCATCTTTTTACTTTCTTATCAATGTCTTTTGAAGAGCACATGATTTTAATTTTGTGAAATGTAGTCTGTAATATTTTTTCTTTTATAATTATAGCCTGTTGTGCTTTTCCTAAGAAATATTTTCACATCCCAGATTTGTGCCCATATTATCCTGTGTCTTCTTCTAGATATTTTGTAGTTTGGTTTTACGTTTGGGTCTATGATCCTTCTCAAAGGATCTTCTTTGTCCCCATATCTTTTAAAAATTATTCCAGCATCATTTGTTGAAAAGCCATTCTTTCCTCATTGAATTACTTTGGCATCATGGCTAAAATCAATTGTTCATATGTGAGTGAGCCTATATCTGAATACTCTGTTCCATTTCTCTTTAACTGCACTGTATTGATTGTAATCCCTCCGTTTTATTCTTTATCTTCAAGACTGTTTTAGCTAGTCTAGGCCCTTTGCTTTTACATATAAATTTGGAATTCAAAAAGAAAAAAATCCATTATATTAACTTTATAGATCAATTTAGAGACAATTAACAGTTAACATTATTCAGTCTTCAATCTATTGACATGGCATATTGTTTCTTTTATTTAGGTCTTTTTTAATTTCTCTCTGCAATGTTTAGCACTTTTCAGTTTATAAACTTATATCTCAGTACAGTGCATTTTTAGTTATATCTTTTTAATACACATTTTCAAATTTTCTTTATGCTGACTTAAATTCCTGTGGAAAAACAGGAGAATTTCCCTATTTTCCCATGCCCTGAAAAACACAGGTTTTTAGAATAGGCTTTGTTTTTTGCCTATTGGATGTTCTCTCATTTTAGTTTTAATTTACATTACTTTTATTGTGAGTTTGAGTGTCTCTTCATGTCTAAAAGTTAGATTTCCTCATCTGTGATCATGTTCACATTCTTTGCCAACTTTTCTCTAAGGCTTTAGCTCATTTTTTTGTTGATTTTCAGGAGCTCTTTGTACAAACACACACAAATAGGTTTTGTATGTGTTATTTCTCTTAGATTTTCATCCTTAACTTTAATTTTATTTAACATGCATAAAAACTTAAAAGATACAGCAATCTTTTATGATTCTGGGTTTCATATCCTATTGAGAATATCTCTACCCACTCGAAGATGACAAAAAAATTCCATGATTTCTTTGTGGAATGTTGTGGTTTTATTTTTATATAAGCCATTTATTCATTTGTAAATTATTTGTGGTAGGGATCCATGTAAAATATTTAAGTGGAGTGATCTTTATTTTTTATTATTTTTTAAAATTTTTTATTGAATTTATTGGGGTGATATTGGTTGGTAAAATTATGCAGCTCCAAGGGTACAACTCTGTATGTATTGCATAAGCTATTGTTTTCCTGTATGGTCATGTCATGATATGCTAAATTGTTGTATATATGTTTTCTATTTCTAAACTCTATTCATGCACAAGTACCATACTGATTTAATTATGCTGATTTAAAATATGTACTAATATCTTGTACAGGTAGTTCTCTTCATTAGTTTTCTCTTTTTAAATTTATTTTTCAATTGTAGTTGACACACAATATGATATTAGTTTCAGGTGTATGGCATAGTCATTAGACATTTGTATCACTTCCAAAGCGATCACCCCGATAAGTCTAGTATCCTCTGACATCACACACAATTATCATAATAATTGGTTGTATTCCCTGTGCTGTACTTTACATCCTATGATTATTTTTATAACTGGCCATTTGTAGTTCTTAATCCCTTCACCTTTTTCACATGTCTCCCTAAAACCCTTCCTATCTGCCAACCATCCATTTGTTCTCTGTATCTATGTGTTTGTTTTCATTTTGTTTGGTCATTTATTTTGTTTTTTAGATGTCACATATAAGTGAAGTCATATGGTGTTTGTCTTTGTCTGATTTATTTCACTAAGCATAATACCTGCTAGGTCCATCCATGTTGTTGCATATGGCAAGTATACATTCTTCTTAATGGCTGAGTAATATTCCATTGTATACAATGAGGGACCCCCCAAAAAATGGAATTATCATCTGGAAGGCGGACTCCATGCTTCCCCCACTAAGTGAGTGTTCTAGGAACCCATCTGTATCAGCTGGAGTTGTTGTGAGAGGCTGTGTTTCGCTTCAATGAATTTTTCTGAAGACTCTTTCAATGTGTTTTCCCATTTCATGACGGGTGATTTACAAGTGCACCTGCCCACACTGCGCTGAGTGTTCAGCAGGTTTTGACCAAAAACAGCACAACCCCCGTGCCCCACCCTCCCTATTCACCAATCTAGCCCAGAGCAACGTTTTTTTTGTTTCCTCAGATGAAAAAATCCTCAAAGAGAAACGGTTTGCTGATGTGAAAGAGGTGAGATACAAAATGGCAGAAGCACTAAAAGGCATCAAAATCTGAGTTCATAAACCATTTTGAGTAGTGGGAAAAAAGTCTCAATAGGTGTATTGCATCAAATAGAGAATGTTTTGAAGGTGACTGAAGTTTAAACATGTAAGAATAAATACACATTATTTTTTATAAATAAATTCTGTTTTTTTGCACCCCCTTGTTATATATGTACCATATCTTCTTTATCCATGTGTCTATCAATGGACACTTGAGTTGCTTTCTTATCTTGGCTACTGTAAATAATGCTGCAATGAGCATATGGGATGGACATACCTTTTCAAATTAGTGTTTTGGGTTTCTTCAGATAAATACCCAACAGTGGAATTGCTTGGTCATATGGTAGTTCTATTTTTAATTTTTTGAGAGAACTCCATTCTATTTTCCATAGTGGCCGTACCGATTTACAATGCCACCAACAGTTCACAAAGCTTCCCTCCTCTCCACATTCTCGCCAACGCTTGTTGCGAGTTGATTTATTGATAATAGTCATTCTGATAGGTGTGAGGTGATATCTCATTGTGGTTTTAATTTATATTTCCCTTGCGATTAGTGATGTTGAGCATTTTTTAACATTGGCCATCTGCATGTCCTCTTCCTAATTACTTTTTAAAAATGTTCTTACATAGTCTTGTTGTTTATTTTTCCCACATGTAATTTAAAATTTCTTTGACTCAACCTAAAAATGAAAGTCCTGTTGATATTTCTACGAAGATCAGGTCAAATTTATAGATGTTCAGGAAGAATAGATGTCTTCACAATATGGTGTCTTCCTATCTAAGAACGGGGTATTCCTTCCATTTATTCAAATTGCCTTCTGGATTCTTCAGTAAGTTTTAAAGATGCCTAAGTATTGGATAGATCTCGGCAGGTCTATTTCTACATATTTTATATGTTGGTTATTTTTATGAATAGGATCATTTTGTTTATCGCGACATGGTATTTAATTTTATATGTATCCAGTTGATAGCATTCTGTCATCCTTGCCTTGTTTCTGTCTTGGATGGGAAAGCTCTTAGTGTTGTAGTTATAAATTGGAAGGTTGCCTGCTCTCTCACTCTTGCACACACACCTCATGTCATATAAGTATAAATAATTTATATTTTATCAAAAGTTGTAAAAATCAAAACAATGCATTGCATTTTAGCATCAGTAGAGATGATTATGTGATTTTTCTTATTTAATCTTTTAATATGATGACCTATATTTCTTAATATTGGACTATCTTTAGCGTGACTCCAATTTGGTTGTTGTGTAGTTTGCAGTACTGTGCCTCTAGCTTGTATTTTCTTATATTTTATTTAGAATTTTTTTTTGTAAAAAAAGACTCATAAATGAGATTAGTGCTATCATTGCCCAGCTTGAGATTAATGTTTTTCTGACTTTATAAAAATGAATTTGAAAGTGTTTATATATTTTTTACTCTGGAATAGTTTAAAGAGTATTTGAGATAGACTGTATATGTTTTAAAGGTTTGGTGGAACTCAGCTGAGAGACTTAACCTACCTAATCCTCTCTGGGGGGGAGGGAGTAGTTCTTTGACAACTTTGTATATGTCTCATATGGTAATTTGTTTGTTTTGATTTTCTAACATTTGTTGGGTAGGTGTGTAGTTAGTTGTCCTGTAATATATTAATTTTCTCAGAATGGATCATTCTAACTTTTGGATTAAAATATTATTTCCCTTCTGGAAGTTTTATTGAAATATATTTTGAATTTTTTTCTTGTGTTTTGTTCTCTTCTGTAGGAACACTGATTATATATATGAAAAAAACTCCTGTGTTTATTTTTCATAGATATAATTTTTCTAAGCTATATAATAATGAATTGCTTGTTTTCTTTCATTTTGTTTACTTTTTCAGTCTTCTTCTCCTTCATTTTTACTGTGTTTTCATAAGACTCTGTTGTGTGTGTGTGTTTGTGCACTGCCTACAACATTGTGCTCATTGCTTTAATGCCTTTCCTTCTTCCTTTTCTTCTTTTCTTAGCTTTGGCCAGCTATACTTAACTTTCTTCTATCATTTTATCACATATTCCATAAGCTCTTGTATATCTGCTTTGGGTTATTTGAGGTTTTTAAATGATTTTTTATTTATTGCAATAAATTTTGCCATGATTTTCCTATTAACATCTTCTAGTGATATCTAGCTAGATCTGTCTGTCTATATACACACATACACACACACACATTTTTATAAGGGAGAAGGCAGTATTTTTCATTTCTTCCTTTTTCTTAAAGAATATTGGTTATTTTTTAATATTACTAACTTTTGACTGAAATAAATTCTTCAGTTCTTGGATTGCACGTGTAGGTGTAGGAAATTTATGGGCAAGGATCCAAGCTGTATTGCAAACCGTTAGGAGTCTGTAGACAGAACTGTGACATGTAAGGTGTCTCTTTGTCTCTCTTGCTTTTTTCTCTCTCCTCCCTGTGTGTGTTGTATATGAGATAGTTATCTAAGTCTTCATACATTCTAATTTCTTCTGCTTTTGACATTTTTTCCATTGTGATTCATCAATAGACTGTTTCATGTAAAAATGGCATGTCCGTATATCCTTGCTTACTTCCTGTTACTCTTCAT
This sequence comes from Micronycteris hirsuta, assembly GCA_004026765.1. Lineage (NCBI taxonomy): Eukaryota > Metazoa > Chordata > Mammalia > Chiroptera > Phyllostomidae > Micronycteris > Micronycteris hirsuta. The sequence goes on along the minus strand of PVJI01007739.1, from coordinate 48,943 downwards.
TGTCCGCGCCTCTCTTTCCTATTTTTTTTCAAAGATGTGATTATTGTTTTTTGCTTTTTGTAGAACACCATCTGTTTTAGTAATTGTGCTCTCCTGACATGTTTAAGATCAGCTTCTGCTGACCTCTTTTCTTGTGCTAATCCCACACCTTAACATCTCTTAATCATGTGCAATGCTTTGGGATTATTGATGTTTCTCAGTTTTACAAAAAAAAAGACTTTGAATTCCGTTGTTCATATTTCTTGCTTATTTGGGAGTGATATCTGAAAGAAGAGGACATCTTAACACCATAGATCTCTTTGGTATGTTGATTTAAGTAACTGAATTTTTAAATGGAGTTGCAAAATAGGGAGTGATTGAGAAATTAAGTGGAAATAAATGTTGAAAATAATTGCATTAATAAAAAGACAAGAAGAATAAAAGTCTATTAGTGTTGCCATTTAGATCCATACCTTGGTCTACTTTGAAACTTACAGAAAGGTTAGAAAAAATGAATATAGGACACAACAGCAGAATACTTGACCTTAATGTATGTCTATTATTATATTCATCATCTTGGACTAGTGCCTTAATTAGTCTAAGTCTCAGCTTCCTTATCTATAAAATGAGGATAGTAATGGAGTTTTTACACTCACCTGTCACCTAGCAGGCATCAATAAATAGCCACTTTATTTAAATATAATGTAGTATATATTCATTCTAAATGCCTTTAAAATTTTTTAAATAATAGCTTTTAAAAGATTGAAGATATTAAGAAAGCTGAGTTTGTAATAAAGAAAGACCATATGATCATGTTTTAGGGGGATTATGCCTGGGTAAATCTTCAATTATTATAATAGACTAAATCCCTAAAAGTTCTCCATGCTTGTAACATTCAACTATTCTTTTCAACATCAAACTCCAAACTTTCAATTCATTTTGCAATACAGTCTGATATAATGGTACTATTTTATATGCCTTTGAATATTTTGTGCAGGATATATAATAATATACCTCTTTTTTCTTATGAGAAATTCTTTCTTTTATAAAGGAGGTCCTCTACTTTTCTGTATTCTATCTATCTCACTGATAACAACTAATATCAACACAGTGCTTTCAGTTTGTATATGTTCTCATTGATTTCATTTAATTGTAAAAATCTGGGTCATGAAGTAATGGATGCTTGGCAAAATATAACTAATTCAAACATATGAATCACTCAAAAAATCTGGATTTAAATTCTTCAGGGGTTCTATTCTAGAAACTAAAATTAATCAAATCCAGGTTTTCTGACTAAGACAGAAAGGCACCTTAATGTAAAAATACCCAATTTTGATATATATCATATGGTCTGATGTTACTCCTTGATAACAATATGGAATTGGATAGTTTTTAAAAGATCTACAAAAGAGTAGAAGAACATAATAACATGTAAAAGCTTATACTTGACACTAGGAAAGTGACTTACCCTTACTAAGGCTCTATTTTCTCAAGTGTGTAAAAAGGATAACAATTCTTTTTTTCTTTGTTATTGAATTTATTGGGGGTGGTATTGGTTAATAAAATTATATAGGTTTCAGGTGTACAATTCTATAATACATCATCCGTATATTGTATTGTGTTCACCACCCCAAGTCAAGTCTCCTGAGGGTAACAATTCTTAACTCTTGAAAATTTAGTTCATCTCACTGAGCATTTATTGAAAGCTTACTATAGGTCAGATAAAGGGATTAAAATGTTTTATAATCTGAAAATCAAATGAACTTCATGTGTGAAATGTTTTGTAAGCTGTAGAAAGGACATATAAGTCTCAATGACTATTATTCTTACCTACCGAGCTATTGGTTAACAAAGAACATATTTTATTGCTCCTTCATGGGTAAAATCTCATGTATTTTATAGGAATTGTGCTTCTCAGAGTGTCTGTGAAACTGTTGGTTGGCATGCTGTTCTCATTCAGTATACAAGTTTTTCTACTTACCCAATATTCTATCCATTTGTAAGTAGTTCTGACCATAGGGCCAGTTCTGACCATAGGGCCTCACTGACTCTACATTTTAGTTCATAACTTGATCTTCAAGGATGTTTCTTCTAAGAATGACTCTGGGTAAATGGCGTAAAGGACGTAGTTATTTGAAGTTATCCTGCCAGTAGATATTCATAGGCATGGCCAAGTGCTCTTAGAATGAGCCAACCAGTTTCTTCTTCTTTCAGGTACAATCTTGACTATTTGGAGAGGTTATCTTTTACTACATTTGCTTGTTCTATTTTGATACTTAAGGATAGTGATTTGAACAATTTTGTGATCAAAACTAGGTATTTCCAAATAGAAAGTTCTATTAAGAGCTATTTGTACTTTTCTCATCTCTGTCTTTTACACTTTCTATGACACTGTGTGTGTGTGTAATTCTATCAGTGTCTCACAGATTTATGTTGAAACAGTTCCAACACTGATTAACTTGAACCTCTTTTAAGCCATTGTTTATACATCTCTACAGTGGGTCTCCTTTCTAGTGTTCAGGGTTATAGTGAGAATTAGGATTCCTGTACGTGAAATGCCTAGCAGAGTACCATAACTAGGTACTCAGTGATGTTAACTCCCCTTTTCTAAACTCTTAGTTGGTAAGCAGACAACTCATCTGGAATCAGAAGGTTAAGGCTCAAATGCTGGGTTGGCTGCTATGAGCTTTGTGCCCTATGCAGAGTGACTGAATTCCCTGAGGTTTCTGTCTCCCCACTGTGAAATGGCAACATCACTCTGTGCCAGGCCCTGAGTGCTATCACTAGGATCAAAGGAGAGAATGTCCTCGATAAAAATGTGTTTTTCTGTAAGACGTGGTAGGTTGTTTGTACTAATTAAGGAGCGTGGTAGAATGGAAAGAGCACTGGATTTGCTGTCAGACAGCCCTGGCTTTGCTTCCTCCTTGCTCTGTGGCACGTTAACCCACTCTCTGGGACCTCCAGTTTTCTCAACTGTAAAACAGAATTAAAATTACCTAATAAGATTATTCTAAAAATTAAATGACATAACATATGAGAAAGCACCTAGGAAGAGTTCGGCACATAGTAGATTTTCAATAAATATTGGTTGATTTTAGTTGACTACAGGGGGATTTAAGTCTCTCAGTAGAATTTGAAATGTTACTTTTAAACTGGCAGTATTAACAAATCCTTCTTGTTCTCCCTGGTTCCCATATACTTTGCCAGGTGAAAATACTTCCATATGCTAGAAGTTGGTTTTCACATTTTTTTTTTTGGTCGGGTTGAAAACATCCATAGGAAAACATAGCATAGAAGCGAGCTTGCATGTAAGTGCAGGGTACGCCATGTGTAAATGTTTTTAATGCCATTGCCTTGGAGACACCAGCAAACAGCTTTCTAGCCCATGACCTTATTCCTGAAATGAGCAAGGGATTCCACACACAGACAATTGAATTAGTATGAATTCAATTTCAATTTATATATTTTTAGAACCTAGGAGATGGCAATATGCTAATGTAACTAAAAATCCTTACGCATTTTTTATTGAGTCTCAGTCTATTCTCAATCTCAGCTTTTTCAGTGGCCCTCAAGTTCACAAGGCCAGAGAGGAGTTTCCAACTTCCTTCCTACTTTACAATTTTTAGACTTAGATAATAAGCTCTTGGAGGTAAACCTCTGTAGGAATAACTACATTCTGAGTCCAGTGGCTATCTGACTATATAGCTGTCACTAGTGTGGAAACTCCGCTTCAGAGTCTGGGAATCTTCGTTTTAACAAACACCCGAGTGATTTTGAATAGGGTATTGTGAAGGACATATCCTGAGATATACTGATCTACATCTATGCTTCTAACCTTAGAGTGCCATTAGTAAGAAGTCAGGGCACATGAGCAATTTTCAATATTGAAAACACCCGCTGGAGCCTGGGCTGACGCTTCTTGAGTTCAGCAAAATGAGAAGTTTTTATGCTTTTCTCTGGATTTCTTTCCATCAAGCTCATGGTAGCACTCATTTTCTGAGGCTATTTTGCAGTCCTGGAGCAGCTCCAGGCCACTTGGCATGGAAAGGGATTCCCGGATTTAATAACCAGATGCCTTAAAAAGCTACTCAGTTTCCAAAGCTGATGTCAATGTAGTGAATGCTACAGATTAGTTTACTCAACACCCACTTTCAGTTCCTTTCTCTCATACTTTCCTGTACTATAGGGACTGGAAAGCTAAAACCTACATTCTGAAATTACCATGCAGCTAACTCTTCATAGGTTACGTAGATTGTGCTAAGTTGATACAACTGTGGGAGACTTAGAGAAATATGTGAGATCAGACCTTATTACAGAAGTATTTGGTTTTTGTGGGGCACCTATGGTGGAAGAAGTTCTACTTTCTGGTCCCTTTGGTTAAGGCTGCTGAGCAGCAAGGGACAGTCGCAATGGGCTATCTGTTATGTAAATTCGGTGAGGTGATTGGACATTTCCGCTGGCAATATAATTCCAGGCTAGGTAGCATTCAGTCTTATTATTGCCCTGGTCATCCAGTAAGTTCCGTGACCTATTTACTACCCTCTCATATAGATCTTTCTGCTTAAGCCAGATATAATGGCTTAATGTCTTCTGTTTTCTACAACTAAGCTGCCTTTAGGTTAGCTAGGCTTGACGTTTGTGAGTTTAAAGCTGAAATATTTCCTCTACCTACCTACACAGACTCATCTTCTCCCTTCCTTGATGCGAGCACCAAGCCCTAGGTCATTCTGGAGTCTACAGTCTACCTCCTCTACTGTGTGACATGATCCCAGCCCAGGCATGCTGAGAATTTGCATCTGAACTTGGATCTGAAAGAGTGCCGACTTTCCCAAGCACACGTTGTAAGGGTGTAATCTACACTTTTCTAGGCATTTTTTTCTGGATACCTTTTGTTTAAAAAGGACAGTTCTTTTTCCTCATTTTCCCTAGCAAATCCCTGGGAAATAAAGTGCTATAAAGTAGGGATAATTTTAGATTATGGGTAAGCAATGGTCTCAGAAATCATATGGAACTTATTGTTAAACCAACAGTTTTATAGAACTTATTAATAAAACCAATAGTAATAATATCAATGATAGTTGCAATTATAATACCAATAGTTATAATATCTTGAGTAATTCTTTTCCAGGCACCATGCTAGGGTTTTGCATAAAGTTTCTCATTTAATAGTGAAATAAAAGACTGTCTTGTGATCCCCTCATCATTTTTGCTGTATATTTTTGTTGCTACCAAGAACCTCAAGTCATGGAGAGGTCATCCTGTACTGTTCATAAATGTTATTCTCTACTTCTCTTCTTTTCATAGGTTCTGTGTGAATATATTTCAGGGAGTTAAGAAGAAAATTAAGCAGCATTGTTGTGGGATTGTAACTGGCAGGCAACCTGCCCATACATGCCCTGGCAGAGCAATGCTCTTTCAGTGCCTGTCTTCCTTGGGAACCAGTCGTAGTTGGTTTTGTTGGTTGACATCTCTCAACGTGGGCTGCAAGGAGAATCACCACTGCTATGGTCTAGCGTGGATTGATGATTTTATTGCAGACTGCCTGGTACATGGTAGATGTTTAATGTGAATGAGTTTTCCTGGGTCTTCTGGGTGTGGCCCCCGGGGACATGAGGTTGACTGCGGGACACTATCAAGGATATTGTATGTCCTCAGCTGTGTTTGCCCCAAGCAGGTCTATTCTGGGATGTCACTTTCTTCTATGAGGCATTTATTTTTATTTGCAGGAACTTTTCATTCTCTCCATCTGTTGCTGCTCAAAGGTCACCTAAATTGTAGAGCTTTTATTAGTTGCAGTGAATGGATGTACTTTCCCCGTGAACGCTCTCTGCCAAGAGCCTTTCCCATTCTCTTATTAGAGAGGGAATGGATTATTCCTTCACTTACTCTCTAGTCCTGCAGATCTTTCTCTCTCCTCTCTCTCTTTCTCATATATGCATGTGCATGCACACACATACAGTAAGATTTTCCCCCTGTATCTGTCTTTTCCCCAAAGGGGAATGATGGGAGGATCTATTTTCCTGCTTATTTATATTTTGGAGGGAGGCTTACCAGTTCACAGATGGGAATATAAACTCATAAAGGATTTCCCCCATGGTTGAAACCGTGGCTGCCATCCTTCACATAGTACTATTAAATTGTTCTGGGGTGTGTGTGAAGGGCCATGCTTCACCACTTCCTTCCCTCTATCAAATGGATGACATGGATGGGGATGACTGTGATAACACAAAGAATTGGGGGCAGTGGGATGAGATTATATTTTGCTTCTATTCTGCAAGCCTCCGATTCTGGTTGAAAGAGAGATTGATCCATGTTTGACATGAAGCTCTTGTGATAAGAATCTTTCAATATTCTGGTTGCTTCCTCATTCATGGCCCAAGAACAGAGGAAATACACTATTTTTGAGAATTTGAAAACTTTCCAAGCTATAAATCACATTCATTTGCATTTCTTTTCAGAAGAGGAGGTGGAGCATGGGGGAAGCCTCTGTTGATGATGATTAAACTCACAAAACAGGATGAGTTCATGTAATTCCCACAGTTGTGCCAACAGTATCTGCTACTAATATGGAGTATCACTGGCACTAGCTTGCCAGTGGGCTTTGGAACCTACTGGGCTGCATTCAGCTGGCATTGGCTAATTACCTGCATGGGCATTCCCACTGTCAGAGTCACATTCCGGCATCTTTAACAAAAGAAAACAAGAAGAATGCAAAGAGAAAAAAGAAATCACGATTTAAAGAAACATGTATAATTTTTTTCTGCCTTCTTCTACGCAACAGATATTATCCTTAAATCATACCTGGGTTGCATTAGCCATTTCTCTGAGCATATCTATCAAAGAAAGTTTTCAAAACCCATAAAATTGGAAGTGGTGACATAATATTCCAGGACAGAGTCAAGGTTCCAATGATAGGCTGAAAGCCAAAGTGAGGCACAACATAGCTGGACATCAAGTTAAATACAAAAGATAATTATTTACATTCTAAATGGCATCGGCATCACTTAATCGTTGTTCTTGTGAAAAATACGTAGGAGGGTTGAGTTGACTGTAAGGTCATTATGAATGAGTTGTGTAACATGGACCTAGACTTTAAGCTCCTCGAGGTTAAAAGTCATGTCTTCTTTGAGTTATTGCCAATGCCAAGCATAGTTTTGGGGGAAATATCAGTAATAAATACATATTTGTAAAGTGTGATTGCTAAATGGGATCTCGAGGTATAGCACACAAACTCTAAGCTGATGACAAAAACAGTAAAAAGGAGACAAGAGAATATGACGAGGATACAGAAGTGTGCAGAAACGTCCCTGGAGAAGAAACAAAGGAATGGGGGCTTGCTGTTCTTGGCAACGTAAATATGTAGTAAGAAGAAGCTCCATGACAATTGTGTTTAAGTTTTTGAAGGAGGTAAGTTTATTATTTTACCTGCAGAGAACAAATTGTTTTCAGTTGTAAAAACAACAGAGAGGCAATTTTACCTAAATATGAGGGAGAGTTTTGAACCACGTGTGGCAGAAGCTTCCGGTTGTCCTCCAATTTCCAATGTCTCTCTCTCTTGTTTTTTATGGTAGCAGAATCTTTGTTGTTTCGTTTTTTTGTTTTTTGGGTTTTTTTTTTTTTTTTTTCATAAGCCTGTGATAGTCTAGAATAAAGACTTTCTTTTAGCCATGTGTGTGGAATGTAACTGCTGAGTTCTGGTCAATTGGAATTGAGCAGGAATGATGTGTGTAACTTCTGGTACTACCCTCAAAAGGAAGTGGTGTGCTTTCTCTCTTCCCCCTTTCTCCTTCTTGCTAATGGAGGTGTAAACTCATGTGACAATAGGAGCTGGAAAAGTCACTTTTTACCATGAGATGGAAACTGCGTTTGGAAGATAGCAGAGGGAAAGATAGATTCGGGTCCACCGTGATTATAGAGCTGCCATATCAGACTTGGACCATCTCCTCAGAAAAATAAACCACTAGATTGTTAAAGGCACTGCTATTTGGGGTTTCTCTGTAACAGCAGGAGAGCCAACACTTCACCTACTCATTCTTTCCAGTGAGTGCTTTGGAAGATAGTGACCTCTTATTAGCAGGTGAGGTTCCTACAAAATGACTGTGGAGGACAGTATTTCATTGAATGGACGATCAGACGAACTATCTCATGTTTCTTCACATTTTAGATATAGAGCATTTTGATGATACTGGAAATTTAATACATAACAGAAGCTACTTCTTTACTGATTTAAATGACAAGAGGAGACAGAAAATCGAGTTCTGTGAGAACTAGCTGAAGGAACTGGGGATATTTACCTCTGGAAATGGAAAACCTTAGAGGGTTTTGTTGGAAGCACATGAGAGCTATCACCACGCCACTGGTGGGCTGTGACGCACACTCCGCAAATTACTCCTCTTGGCCTCTAGAGGGCAGAACTTGGGCCAGGGGTTGGAAACATCAGGATCACAGTCGGAATTATTGTGACTGCTTGAACAGGCTTTTTTTCTGTCTTGTATAAATGTCGATTAAGCTTTGGACTTTGGGAAGGCCTTGGGAATCCTGGTGATGACACATGACCTAGCAAACTTTTCCCAGAACCCAGACATGGCCCATTCTTCCCATGTGTTAAGGCTAAGAATTAATGAGGTGATTTGTGGAAGGAAATTCTAAATGTTGTTGAAGTATTCTTGAGTATAAAGTCTTCATCTCTCCTATTAATGGCTCCAATCTAGAGTTTTATGAATATCTCACTAGGCTTCATAGGTGTCACACCCTGGAAAATCTGAGAGTAATCCATATGCTGCTCATATCTTAGTCATATATCCTTCAAGCACTAGATGCAAAGAATTATAGTAATAAACTTTGTCGACCAAATAAAAAAATCTAACATTAACACAGTGACTGGAATAAGAAGCAGGAAGATCCCCATTTCCCTCTTCATAGCCTTGTTTCTGGTCTTAATGTAGGACTTGCACTATGGGAAAATATTTCTTTTGAGAAACTTCTCACTGCTGCCACTTTCCCTAGCCCATGATGTCCTGAATTTTCTTCTCCCTCTAAGACTCTACAAACCGCATAATTGGCTTGTATGCCTCTCCAGTTTTCAGAGACTTACATTTTAATAGGCCTGATCTTCTGAAATAGTTCAAGGAGAGGTCACTCTGTATCTCTCACTCTCACCATGGACTTTCTCTACCACTTCTTTCCCTATTTCTGTGTCTCTTTAGGGCAACATCCAACTCCTTTTGCAAGTTTCTTCTTCTCTAATGAACTATTCTTATATACAATTGCCCATTCATTCAACAAACATTTATTGAGCACCTATTTCCATTTCACATAGTCTGCAATGCACTTAGTCCACAGAGATCAATGAAACCCGTTTACTCACTCAACAAATGCTTATTACGCTAGGCAGAGTACATGCAACAGTGAGTAAGATAGAGTCCAAAGAGCTTTAAGCTAGTGAGACAGCTTTAACCCGAGGGACTCATCAGCACATAGGTCATATTTATGGAACAATTACTTAATCCCAATTACTGTCCTAAGTGCTTTACATGCATTGTCTCATGCAATCATCCCAAAAACCAACCGGGAAGGTGGTTTACTTGTCCCCATTTTATGGAGGAAAGAACTGCAGGACAGAAAGATGAGGGATGTGCCCAAGGTCACAGATGATGTGATGATGTTAAACAATGGAGCTAAGTATTTTCACTTCAGATCTTGCGACCAGAGATGGAGGTGGGAAGAACTGCCCTTGTCAGGAAAAGTATTTTATCATTGAGATTGTTTAGAATTGCAGATACATACAACTTTCAGTGCATTTTTTACCAATTTTACATCCTCTCCGTACTCAGGGCAGATCCCACCCACCACTGTCCTTGGTATTTCCTCTGCTCTTGAGCACTGTGCTCCCTGGCTTCCCTGCACCACTGTAACACATGTGGAAGAAATGTAAAAGGATTTGGGGAGCCTGAAGGAAATTAATCAAGAGGGTTAGAAGAAGCTGGAGGAGTTGAAGCTTTAGGTAAGTCTTAAATGATAAGTAGAAGCTCCCTAAGCAAGGCGGGTGAGAGGCTAGGGGTGAAGGAAAGGGCACTCAAAGCAACTGCTTGAGCAAAGACATGGAGACAAAAACAATACATGCAGAAGCTGACAAATAGTTTGGTGGTAAAGGATCCAAAAGTCAGAGACAAAACTTGCTGGTGGGCAAGTATTTAGGAGCAGACTACACAGAGAACATGCTTACTAGCCTACAATGCTTGAACTTCAACCTGAATACAATAGGGCTCATTGAAGAAATTTAAATAGGGGACACATGTTCAGATTGCTTTAGCAAAACTCACTGAAGGCTGTATTGAAAGGAGACAAAAGGAGAGACAGAGACCCATCTTTTCCAACTGTCTCTGAATCCCACTCCTCTCCAAATTAAGCCCCGCCCACACCCATGCCACCATCATGTAACAGCTAAGATGGGAAAGTCAGAAACTATTCAGATATCTGATAGGAAACCCCCTTCAAAAATGCAGTAGCACTGGCCAAGTAGCCGTTGCTCAGAGTACTTGTCTCCAAGGAGATCGGAACAGTCACGGTTAATCTGGGAAGGGCTGCACATCTGAATAAAAGCATCTCTCTGAGCTAACTGTGCCAGTTTCTCACTCCAGCCGATAACAAATTACTCCATCTCTGGCAGAGGTGTACTTGCTGACTATTTCATGTGGTAACACTGGATTTGCAACATGAAACACTAGTGTTAGCTGAGGGTATAGCTAGCAATTTGAAATTGGTATACACAGCAGTCAATCTATTGCTCCCTCTCCTCATCATCCCCCAAAGTAGGCTTGCCATTAAACGCAGTGTGAGATCCTGCCCAGTGGGGACACCTATCCGCAGCCAGCTGCATGCCCTCCACCCTCTCCCCTCTCCTCTGTCTCTCCCTTACGGACATAGAAGAAATAACACAACGGGCATTTGGATAGGGCTTTTGAGTTTACTTTTTTGTTCAGCCCCTTGCTTTCTCATCTCTTTAGAGTGTATCAGAGGGGAGGAGAGGACCTGGAGAGAGAGAAAGGGAGTCGGTGAGGAAAGCAGTAAGGGAAAACACACTGTCTCTACCTGAGCAGGCAGTTTATTATCTTGCTTGAGGACTAGTAAGAAAGAACAGAGAAGTCAGCTAAATTCATTTTGACAAGCACTTATCAAACTCTTATGCGAGGCTCTGAGACCCCAAAGATGGTTAAGGCAGGATCCCCACCCTCCGTTTGCCCCAGTTTGGGTGTGGAGACATGCCCCAGTTTGGGTGTGGAGACATACGCAAGCAACATGCAGAATGACAAAGGTATATGATTAGGATAACAGCAGTTTGAGGAGCGCCTGGGACTCCCAGGGTGGTGGGAAAGAGGGGGACCTTAAAGAGGAGGTATGCTGTTTGGGAAGTTCCCCAGAGATCTATAAGGAGAGAGAAAATATTCCAGCCATGGAGAGTGTCGTGAGTAGAGACACAGGGGCAGGAAACAGCATTGTCTAGTCCCAAAACTGGAAGTGGCCCGATGTGGCAGAGGCAGAAATTGTGGGGGTTGCTGGAGAAGCACATAGGACAAGACCAAAGAGGTGGCCACATGGCAGAGGAGAGGCTGGGAACATGGCACTGGAATCAATGGACATTTTCCTACAGAAAACAGGGAGCTAGTGAGAGGCTTCAGGTGAGGGAATGACGTGACAGGATCCAGGTTTCAAAACGATTCCTCCCAGGGCACTGTGGGAGACTGGTTGTAGAAAGGAGAGACTGAAGGTGGGCACACACGAGCTGTCTAAGAGTGGCACGGTGGCCCGGAATTAAGGTGTTTTGCGTGGTGACTGATATAAGGGATGGCTTTAAGGAACAGATAACTGTCATAGGTAAGAATGTTAACACCTTTCCATTCTCTGCTGTTTTACAAATTACGAAGAGGAACCAGTCCTATGGTTTTCAGTCTTTATCTCCCACGTAAGGCAGGGGTATCAAACCCATTTTCACTGGGGGCCACATCAGCCTCGTGGTTGACTTCAAAGGGCTGAATGTAATTCTAGGACTGTATAAATGTAACTACTCCTTATCTAGCAGCAAGGAGTTTGGTGCTGCCGCTGGGTAGAAACAAGGTGTTGAGCCAGATAAAACAAGGTGGAGGGCGGGATTCGGCCGGCGGGCCCTGTGTTTGCCACCTGTGATATGAGGCAGCAGCAGTAGCATTGTGGTTAATTCCACCCACTCCGAGGTCAGACAACCTGAATGTCAATCTCAGCTTCGCTGCTTTCTGGTTGGGGGTCTTTGCACAAGAGAGGTAACTCCTTTTTGCCTTATTTAGAAAATACAAACATATACAGATGAGGCAAAAGTAGGTTTACAGTTTTTATATGGAAAATAATACAATAATTAATAAATAACAGTACAAGAATAAACACTGTATTTTGTATACTCACAACTATAAACCTACCTTTGCCATATAACATATGATGATGTCATCTATGTCACTGGATAGTTGAGAAGTGGTTTAGCCTTTGTGTGTGTGTGTGAAATGGTTTTAATTGTAGTTGCTAAAGACCAGTTGCTGGGGTTTGTATTTCTGCTTCGCCAGCTTCTAGATTTGGGACTTTGGACATTAAACTCACTTAACATTTAAACCAGGCTTTTAAAAAGGCAATACTTTCTTAAATGAATAACTGAATACCCTATCTTTGCAATATTTTGCAGTGACTATCTCTGAACTAATAACTAGTTTTGGGTACCGAGCAAAAAAGAATCTCTTATTAAAATGATCATAATTGTCTTCATTTGTATATTGCTTTAAAATTTTTAACATACTTTAATAATCATTTCCCCATTGAAACTGACCTGTTCTTCTGAGCCTGCAAAGTTACTGATGGATTAATGATCACTCAAATATCCTAGCAGCTGGAATCGACAAATTAATGATCAATGTTTATCTTGCATCTCATTGTTCTAGGTATGTGGTAGCTAGACGGTGACTATGCAGTAGAAATTGCTTACAGCAAAGAGTTGGAAGACCTGTGTTTAAATCTCAATCCTGTCATTTTTCAGTCAGGTGGCTTGATAAATTGCTTAAATCCTTTGACCCTGTAGAGTTTCATGTATGAATAAGCACCATGTGTGAAAGTGCATATACAAATGTTTCAAGTAGGTCCTCGGAGGGCAGGGAATATCCAGGAAAAAAGGTTGGGGAGAGACAAGAAGGGAAGGTTTTCTAGGAAAGAACAGGGATCTTATAGGCTTTCTGTTAATTACTCAGACTACTCTCTATAAGTCCAACTCAGGGACTAGAAATTCTCTGTTTGTGGCCACTTCCAAACCCTCAATCTTTCAAAAAAAAAAAAAAATCTGATAGAGACTCAGGAAGTCTTCTCTAAAGCAGTTTCCAACAACACTTCCTCCTTTCTGGGGTATAAAAGAAGCTGGTAAAAGCAAGTAAATTTTGGAGTCATTGAATATGAGTTCAAATTCCAGTTCAGCTGCATTCTAATTGTGTGATCTTGGGCAAGTCCATTAACCTCAGACCTTCAGTTTCTCCATGCATCAGAATGTTGTTGAGACTTCACAAGGCAATGACTGTGGACCTCCCGGCACAGAACTTGGCATATAGCAAAGGCTCAATGTTCCTTTTGTTCTGAATTTCCTTCTTTCTTTCCTTCCTTCCATCCATTGGTCTTTCCTTCCTCCCTCCCTCCCCTCTGCTGGCTCCCCTGACCCTCCTTTGACTAAGTGGATTCCATTTTGGAGACAGAATGGCTTACAGTTCATTTCAGGACACAGATATTTTGAGCTGTTTGTTTTCCAGCTTACACTCATGTTTTCCAATTCAGGTTACGTTTCCTGCTGGAAAACCGGGCCCTCACAAGAGCTTTTGGCAGCCACAGACTGATTTGGTTGAGAACCATCCCTTCCTTGGCAGGCAGTCGAGGAGAGCCACTCTGTGTGTGCGGGCGGTGATTCACACTCCCTCTCTGAGGCTGGACTGCTCGCCAAAGTCACTACCCACACAGCTCTATCTCCCTTGAGATGATGACATCCTTTTCCAGCTCAATGGTTATATACTTCCTTGGAAGTGGCATGCAGAGGCACTGGAATAGATAACACTGAGCTTTGTTTATACCCTGTGGCAGAGCTGGGTATGAACTACTGTGTCTTTAAGACCATGTATAGGGATGAATGGGAGAAAGGCCCAGGCCATTAGTGCAATTCTGTGGAAATTGGTCTTAACCTACTGGGATGTTCCCTTGGTCCTAGGCCTTGCCTCTTACTAATCTCTGGTGGCTTTACTGGACTTATCTGAAATTTAGGTGGCCATACTTGCTGCTGCCTGTACTTGATGTCTTGTTGCCTACTCAATCTGTTTAGATGGCCGTCCCATTCAGAAGCTTATTAGTATTTTTATCTTGGCCTTTGCACTTTTTAGTTTTGTCTTCAATGTTCCCCTCTTGAGCCTCACTTAACAAGTCTCAAAGCAAGCATAGCAATTGTACCTCTGCTTCTTCTGGGCTCCCTAGTTCCAGGAAGACCACTGTCAGCTCATTGGGACAAGCTGGAGCCTGGGGGTCATCTCCGACTCTCCCATGTCTCTGTCCTCTCGCCACTCCGTCTCCTAGAACTATCTCCTGAATGTCTCTTGAATTTGTTCTTCCTATTCCCAATTACCCAATACAATTTTAATATAGACTATTTTATTTCTCATTTTGATTATTGCAAAAACACCACCCCCTTTTTGGTACAGTCTGTGATCTAATATTAGGAAAACTCAAATATTATTGTCTATCTCCTTTGCTTGAAACATGTTACCGGCCCTCCAACCGTTATCTATAGGACTATGTTGACGTGTAGGAAATGGATTTATCCTCTTCTCTCTGTCTCTCTCTCCCTCTCCCTCGTCTTCTTTTGTACTTAGCCTTCCATAATTTTGGAGCCCAGAAAACCCTGCACAGTGTTGTGACTCCTACATGTTTTATCCTGTAACTTCTTCTACCCGAAAAGTCTTCCACCACATATTACGCCTTGTTCATTGATTCATTGATTCATTCATTCACTCACTCAATAAATTATTAACAGTTGTAAAACCTAGTGTAAGGAATCTTTCTGTGTGAAATGAGTGTGAGATCACTGGACCTCACTAATCCCTAACATTCCTTCTGTCTTGAAAAGCCATGGTTCTGTGAAATCTTTCATTTCACATTCAGCGTCACCTGCCTTCACTCATCCTTATTTTTTCCCCTCTGAACACAAGAAGAATATCTACTTTTGAAACTGTACAGTGAGCTGACAATGCCCTTTAAAAGAACTCAGAAATGGAAGATCAAGTCCGTAGATGCACCATAAGCACTACTTGTGGAAATAAGACTCAGAGCAGAAATGGGGGGGGGGGTGGTGAATGCCCCAGTTCTAGTAAAAAGAGAATGTGAGTTCAGAGATCTCACGGGACTTGACATTTCCGTTGATCATGGCCAGCAGGCATGGAAGGAGAATGACTTGGTTTAATGCAAATCCTTGGGATCTAATTAGCCACTTGGAAATCATGAATAAAAATCACCGTCTCCATTAAGACCCAACTCTGGTCACCAGTCATAATAACTACATATCTTATTGCCCATGCATTAATGCTACAGGGTTCTTCTGGAACAATATTGTGGGATACACATCCATCTGTGTGTGCACTTACATGTATGCACACATTTATTTATATGTCTCTTGTCCTTTAAAACATAAAATAAGGCTGACAGATAAATACAGGAATAACTGCCATTACTCCGTGCCTCAATTTATAACACCCTATCTAAACCATGTCCTTAACCTTCCCACCAGCATACAGTCATACCTGAGGGAGTTCAGACACTGAGGCCCTGCAAATTTCTGTGCCTCCTTGGTCATTACCATCTATGCTCCCCATGCCTCGCTCTGTTCCCATAGTTCCCAGGCTCCTGCAGTTCTATCTCCCGACACCAGCTTCACAACCCCTGTTGTCCTAATATGTGTTCAGGCCTCCCCTTTGTGGTCCTGGCACACTCACTTGGACTCAGTCACTGTTCGATTTAATTCACTCCCAAATATTCTAGGAATTCCTTCTGTCCAATTTTTATCATCCAGTTCTCTGCTGGGGGAATCCACCCAGCAGTCACTCACTGTGGGCCTTGCCATAGCCCAGTGGAGTCATGTATTAAACTATTGCATCTGGGCTCTAATCTCACTCTTCTGCACGCAGGTGTGTGATGTTGGGGCTGGGAGCCTGTGTGCCTGTATGTCATTTCTGCTTTGCAACCAGGCTTATGGTAGGTTCTGTCCATAGTGAGTGCTGGAGTCAGACTCAAGGCGGAAGGGCTTTCTCCTTCCTTTCTGCTGACTGCAGGCTTCTGGTGGGTCACCTGACGTTCCCTTCCTTACCTCGGAAGCAACAGCGTATATCTGCAGCAACAGCTTATATCTGCAGCAGCAGCTGAGTCTGATTTTTCTAACATTTAAAGGACCAGCCTGATAGCACCTTCCTCAGTGACACAAACACACCCAAGCAGAGGGTACCCCCACCATCAGAGATCTGAAGGTCTGTGGGGTCCTAGTCCATTCACGGGTACCTGTCCACACATCTAAATGTTTATTTCCATCTTTTAATTTTGCTCCCCCAGTTCTAGAGGTAGCAGCTCTTCCTGTATGTGCAATCTCTGATACCTTAGTATGTCTCTTTGCCTTTTTAGATATCTAGTTATCAATTCTTTCACATATATTCCTTTTATTAAATTCTTTCTACTAAAATAACTGATGTAATTTCTTTCTCTGAGATACTAGCCATGGAGGCGATGATTTATATAAGAATTCTCTTAAAACTCCAACACTGAATCCACACATTTTTTGCCAGCATAAGTCCTTCCCTCAAATGCTTAGGGGAGTTACAAACGCTAATGCTGAATTCTAAAGGGTTGGGCAGGGCTGATTGCTTCTCACTTTGGCATCTAAAGAAGGAAGAGCATAGTCCAGTCTATTTTGGACCCCGCTGGTTCCTGACAATGCCACCCAGAACCCAGGCATGGGTATTGCTGGAGACTAGGCTCAACACAGAAACTGCGGGCATACTGCTCACTAGGCATTGTGTCCAGCTGCATGGGCAGTGGGTGTCTGGTGTGCAAGTGAAAACCTCTTCCCTTCTCTTTCCTAGCACTTGTGGTACGTACCTATCTTTGCAGCAAGGGAAAGAGAGCTTGCATTCAGATATTTGTTTTTCTACTGTTTTAGTACATGGTTGGCCGGCACTTTTGGAAAGTTAGGCATGGCCATGGACTTTGCTCTGCTCTATTTGTGGCTTGGTATTTGAAAGTTGTCTTTTGTACACAGTGTATACTTGATTTTTATACAGTCTAACATGTTCTGTCTTGTATTTGAGGATTTACTCTGTTTACATTACGATTATTGTATAAGATCTATTTATATTGTATTTATTACAATAATAAATATTATTATTTATTATTGCATAAGATCTACTATGCTACTCTTTGTTCCAGCTATTGTTTCATTCTTCTATTCAACCTTTTTTGCCTTGTTTTGAGCTAGAGAATGTTTAAGTTTCAGTTTTACTTCAACTAATGACTGTTTAACTATATCTCTTTTCATTTATTTAATTGATTGTTCAGCATTTATTTTGTGATTACTATATGCACCTTTAACTTTTTACACAGTTAACTTTTTACTGCTTCACTGGAAGTGTAGGGAACTTGCAACAACAGTAAGATTTCATGATACATTGTGTTATTATAAACATATTTTATGTACATATATAATATATATCACACACACAGGGGTGGAAAAAGTTGGTTTACTGTTCATATGGAAAACAATACAATAATTAATAAATAATGATACAAGAATAAACTATGTTTCATGTATCACAGCTGTAAACTTACTTTTGCCTACCCGTTATATACATTTTTTAAATCTATGTTTACCATTAATACCACAACAAAATATGACAGTTGTTTTTGTTTAAAGTCGTATATTTTTGCAGAAAATAAAAAAGGACAGAAAAACCCTCCATCATATATATGCAGTATTTATTATGTTTAGTGCTCCTCATTTATTTTCGCTGACCTACTTGAATTTCTATCTGGTGTTCTTGCTCTTCAGCCAGAAGAACTTCTTTCAGAATATTTTACACAGTTGGTTTACACAGTTAAATCTTGGTTGTCAATATTATCCTTGCATTGTTTTAAAGATGTCACCCCATTGCCTCATGGCCTTCAGTATTTCTGATGAGAAGTCAGCAGTTTTGTAATACTATACTTCCACACATAATGTGTGCTTTCTCTCTAGCTGCTTTTTAAAAATAGTTTATTTTTTATTGTACATTTTCCATTATCATTTATCCCCCTTATGTCCTCTTCCACCTCCACCCACCCCCTTCCTCACTGTGATCACCACACTGTTGTCCCTGAGTCCTTTTTCTTTTTTGTTTGATTCTTCCACCCCAACTCTGCCTCATCATCCCCCAGATCTGTCGGCCTGTTCTCTATGAGTCTGTCTCTATTTTGCTTGTTAGTTCAGTGTTATGTTCCTTAGAAATCATACAGTATCTGTCTTTCTCTGACTGACTTATTTCACTTACCATGATATTCTCCAGGTCCATCCATGCTGTCACAAAGGATAAAACTTTCTTCTTCTGTTTTATATTTGGATTCAAGCATTTGATATGATGTCATATGGTATTGCTTATATTTATTCTGCTTGAGATTCACAGGACTTCCTACATTAACACATTGAACTTTCTCAAATAATTTAGGAAAATGTTAACCATTGTACTTTCCTCTGTTCCTCTATCTCTTTGACTTCTTTTTGGAACTCCAATTACAAATGTACGAGATTGCTTGATATTGCCACACAAGTCACTAAAGTTTCTAATTTTTATTCATTTTTTTCTCTCTGTTCTTTAGTTTGGATAATTTCCATGTACACGTATCTATTCTTGAATTTACTATTTATTTCAATAGATAATTTTAAATATACTGTTTCATGATTTCAGTTCAAAAATTTGCTTTTTAAAAAATAGTTGCTATTTTTTTGTTGATATTCCCCATTCTTCATTTTCTATGACATATTTTTGTAGAAGTTTTTGAACATACTGCTTTCTCTGAATAGGTCATTATATTCTTGCTACTTTGTATGTCTAGTAATTTCTTTATTATATGTGGACATTGTGGAAGATATATTGTAGAGACATTGTATTTTATTATCTTCTTTAGAAGAGTGTTGATATTTGTTTAATTAGCTTGCCTGAACCTGAACTGTAAACTGTGCCTTCCCTGGAAGGGAAATAATTAACATCGATGCTCAACTATTTCAGCTTTCAGCTTCCATATATTTTTCATGGTAAGCAGTCAACCCATAGTTCTAACAGAGCTTATTTGCAGATTTTGCACTCGTTCCCTCTGTAGCACCCTCCTTTTTAGGAATCACCCTCCCCAATGCACACACACACAGACACACACATACTTTTCAGTAGTTTGGCCAGCTCAGAACTCTACACTTTGATACCTTAAGACTGCAAGTCTGTCATTTTCTACCACTCTGAGCTACACGGATTGGAACATGTACATGCACGCAAGTAAAAATCTGCTCACTCACAATCTCACCAGTGCACTTCCTATCTTTTACAGATTGATCTCTCATTCAGTTTCTGCTGGCTTGTGGTATTCTCCAATGCTTTAAAAATATTTTCTATGTACTTTACGATTACCTGTAGCAGGATTAGCTTGGCAAAGCTACTTTGCCAATACTGGAAGTTGGAACTTCCTTAAATTTATTTTGGCTTTTAATTTGAACAAACTCTTTGAGAAGTTAGCCAGAAATAAATATAATATATAAAATTCTATTGTGGTTTCAATTTATGAATATTTTTGTATATATTTTCTATTTTTAGACATCAACTTAATATTTTCACTATTCCCATTTTACAAATGAAGAAATTAAAATTCAGAGACACTACTTTATACAAGTTAATGTATCAAAGAAATATAAGAATTGTCTTTTGAATTCAGTTCTGCAGATTCTAAGACCTGAGTTTTTGTTACAACACCAAAGCTGTGTCCAAAGGGCATCTTTTCCCACAGCTGAGTCATGAGTAGCTTTGTTGAAATGCTTGTAGGAAACATGTGGCTGGATGGAGACGGGGGAGGGCAAGTCTCTGATTGCTGGAATGCACCACTGAGCAAATTCTGTCCATTGCCACTGATATTCAGCATATGGAATTGTCAGAATCTGCATATTTGTTCCCTTGCCATGAACTGATCCCCTAAAGACGGATGGGCCAATGCCTGATTAATGTAGTGTCCCCAAAGCAGCACACTAGGCATCGTATCTGCATGTTTAACTCAGAGAAGGCACAAATGTGGGATGGGTCTGGCAGGGGATGAAGACCCTTGAGGAAACTGTCCTGGCTACAGAGATTGGCTCTGGAAGTACAGCCAAGCAGGTAGGCAGGGAGCCCAGAGAGTTTGGCAATTTCAACACGTACCAGGGCCTGGTTAAATGCAGTAGTGTGGTGTATGAGGATGGGAGACACTTGGGGGTCCCATGATCCAAATGTCAGGAAAGTGGGCTCTAACCAGAAAGGACCTCAGAAAGAGCAAGGCCTTTCCATAAAGATCCCACCGACATCCTCGGGTGGCCTGGAACGTCTGGCAGAGTCAGATGTGGGGCTCCACTCAACTCATTGCTCAATGTCAGGCTCTAAGCCAGGTATATACTTTTAAAAAATTTGATTAAGCAGAAACACATCCCTGATGACTGAGCCAACTCAGGAAAAGGCCCTGCATGGAAGAGATACTTGGGGGTCTCCCCAGGGCCTGGGACAACCATGTGGCAGATAATGTTGGAACTTTATCCTAAACACATAAAAAGTCTGCCAAAGTTCCTATAGTAGGCATTCAATGACCACAAGCCACTGGGCCAAGATATATGTCCACTTTGATGATTCTCTTACTTCCTGGCTTCCTTGCTTGCCCATGTCCCGAAAATTGATTTTCTGGCCTTTCTGGGTTACTGACAGCTGGAGAAAGCATGGGCCACTATTCTGCCTGACAGGCACTGTCTGTGCAGAGCTGGATCCCAGCTCTCAGAGGCTGCCAATCTGACTTGGAGGGGACTTGATGAATTCACCATCCAGAGTGTGCCACTAGCAAGCCTGCTCCTGGAGACCGGAGCTTGCTCCAGAACAGCAATTCTGACAAATTGACAGAGCAATGGGAGCTCATTAGACTGCCAAGTGCCTCTGCAGGCAAACAGTGGGACACTAGGCCCATTCACCACTTTTCTGAAGAAGTCTGGGTGTAACATCACTGTCCAGACTGACCCACTGGGGCCCAGTTGCCACATCATTCTGCACAGATAGCCAGATGCACTGGAAGCTGGACACTGGAACTCCTGTGAGTGGCTCATCATTGGATGTCCATTTGTTCCCAGAGTCTTTTCTGGATGCGCTCTGAAAGGCCCAGAGGGCCTTTACACTGTGTATTTCGTATGGTAAACTCATTCCTGATTTCGTTTTTTTCTGTTACTATTAAAACTTTCATGTTCTCTTTGTTCCACTTTTCTCATCTACTTATTTTAAATTCAGTCTTATCTATTTTTACATTGAATGTGTTTAGGTAATCCACCTTAAATCCTTTCTTGAAAAAAGAAGCTATAAATAAACAGGCAAATAAACAGAATCTCCTTGTGAAATAGACTGAGTCCCACACAATGATAAGAATTTTTCTCCATAGCTCTCGATAGCAGAGAAAACTACTGGAGAATTGTAAGCATAGGTTGATCTTCTTGAGTTCCTACTGTGGTTCATTTGGGGGGATGGGCGTTGGAGTGACGTGCAGGAGCTAGTGTGTTCCAGCTCAGGAGGGAGGAGCTTGTTAAATGTTTTTTTTTTTTTTCTTTCCGATCACCATTCATCTCCCCTGTACCCTCTCACCTCCACCCACCCTCACCCCCACCTACAAATTACCACACTGTTGTTCATATCCATGAGTTCTTTCTCTTTTTTTTCCCCTTTTTTGTTCCATCCCTCTGCCACCCTCAGAGCTTGTTAAGTTTTAAGAAATTATAAAAGTGGTTTGTTGCCACTTAAAATTTGCCATGGTAGGAGTATTTATGCAATGGAAGTTGTCAAAGTTTACAAATTAAAGCTTTATTTATTTATTTATTTATTTATTTATTTATTTATTTAAATTATCAGCATGCCACTGGGCAAAATTTGGACTTACTGTAGTAATAAAATTATCTTTTGAGACTTAAATTATAGATTAAAATATTATAGATCAGAATAGCAAACAGTAAAATGCTGGCCAGCAAGACTAAGTGAAGATTAGAACAGGAAGCTATAGTGAACTGCTTAATTATCTTGTACACAGATGTGGTCTTATCTTGTTTATGTGCCAGATTAGAACCAGCTGAAGCATCCACATGATCAAGATACCAACTGTCTTTCTGCGGTGGGGAGGGTGGGTGTCCTCCTCGATTCTTTCTCTGGGTTTTCCAAGTAGTCCAGAGCTTAACTCAGTCCAAAAAGGACCTTGTTGCTTCCAAGTGCCTTGTTCAGAGAAATGTGGGGAATACAACCAGTTCTCCATAAGGACCAGGTATCAAGGGTAGCTTCAGTGCATGCCATGCATGATGCTGCTCAACAGAAGCTACTGAGTGGTTTGCCTACTGTTGAAATGACCCTGCTGCCATCCAGGGGTGTGTGTGTGTGATTGTGCATGCAGATGTATGTACACATGGCAGTCTCTCTGCAGTGTTGCCCTGAGCTCTGGTCACCATGTGCCACATGAGCCCTGAGCTTCTGGTGGTTCCTTTAAGTACCAGGAGGGAGAATTATTTCATTTCCTTGGTATTAAGCTTGGAGAAGGGAGCCTCATGCTATGTGTGGCCTGAATTGCCAACAGGCAGCACTTTAGATTCACTTACAACACAACTTTTCCAGGAGCCTTGTCTTTCCCAGGAGGTCTTGGAAGGACCAGTTGTTGCGATCTGCCTCACTTAAGACCATACCCATTTCCTCCTGAAGAATGAGTGACACATTTTTCTGGTGACAGAGATCCAAAGCAGCTGTATATTCATTGGAACAGAGGGATGGTCAGCCATGGCAGTGGAGGTTAAGGAGTCACAGAGGTAGATGTGGACAGTGCTCTCAGAAATCTCCCAAAGGAGTGGCCACTGGACTTGGCAGCTTCATGTACATTCTAGGAGGGCAGGAGCTGCTTATCCTATTGATAAGAGTTTCCCAATAAAGGATCATTGGCAGATTGTCAAGGCCATCTCTAATGTGGTTGTGGATGCTACTCAACATTTAAACACAAAAGCTCCTCTGATTCTGGCCTTTGCTGATTGCCCTCTGATTGTGACTGGGCTTCTGCGTTGGTCTTCTGTAGGGAGAGACTGTGTCGGTCTTGCTGACAAGAGTGTTCTCGTCCGCTGAGAGTTGGATTTCTCATCGGAATTTTAAAGTGGATGTTGTGAGTTACCCTTCCAAATCTTGCTGGTTGAGAAGCTGTGAATCCACTTTCCAGAGTTTAATCAGCTCAGGGTCACTGACACAAGTAGATTTTTGGACCAACCTGGCCACAGACAGACCCTGGAGTGTGGGGCAGCCTCCAGGATTCTGTGAGACTACTCTGAGCTCATCCAGCCCTGCCCTGGTTACAGCCCGGGGTAAATGCAGCTGTCTCAGCTAGGGTCCAAACAGGAAGGAAGTCACTGTGTGCATTAAAAACAGGGAAATTAATGCAGAGAACTGCTTACGTAGGTTAAAAAAAGAAAAGAAAAGAAAAAGCTGCAAAACCAAACTGGGGACCACAAAGCAACCTACCTTCCAACAATAGTAGTTTCTTCCATCTATAGCCTGGAGTGACAAAGGGACACCTGGGGCTGGGGTCACCAGGTGGGAGCTAGAGCCCCGGAAGGGACATCACTGATTCCAGAGACTTTTCCCTGAACAGAGAGAGAAACACCCTGGCTCGTTCAATATTCATGCTCCTTTATTTCCTGCCAGTGCCTCCCATTGGCCGAGTGCAGCTGGAAGCCAGCTCTGACAGGTGCTGGGGAAATGCAGACTTCAGGGTCAGCTGCTACCACCACCTTGGTATAGGGATCAGTGCAGGTAAAGGTCAGGGGTCGGGTCCTGCTGGTCCACTTTGCCCCTCGCTCTCCAGAGATTGCTGTGGGATGTATGCATTCTAGATTAAATCAGGGTTACTTTGAACAATCCTTGAGAGATTAAGGGGACTCCTGATGAGATGATAAGAAGTCTGGGTAGGAGCCAAGGGTTACAGGACAAGAAAGCACTGATCCTCCACTCTTAGGTCAATGGCTGGGAGATTTTGCATCTGAGACCTTCCAGGTTATTAGGAGCAACTTGGAGAACCTGGACTCATCTTACCCCTCCTACCTCCCCCCTGAGCTGATGTCTTTAATATGCTGTTCCTCAGCAGGACTATTGCAGTCTTAAACTTCTAATGGAATGCTTACTTTTAACTTTCTTTTTAAAGTAACAGTAATAGCATCTCTTTCCATTTTAGCATACTTAAACAGTAGAGGAACTGGTTAGCATTTACTACGTGGAGTTTCTCTAAACCTCACAAAAAACACTATGGAGTAGATGCTAATATCCTTAATTTGTAGATGATGATCTGAGACACAGGAGAAATCACGAGTTCAAAGTCACGTGGTAATTATTATGTTTGTGTATTTGTGCCCTATGTTATTCCACAACAGGATTTAAAGGGGTTCATGTGACCAAATGATGGAATTGAAATTCAAACACAGGTCTGTGCTCCTGTGACAACAATGAGATGCTTTTCCTGACCTTTGATGTCTGAATTACAGGCCACATAAATACCCAAAAGTGAAGATTCCTGCCTTCTCCTCCTTCATTGCACGCCTGACTGTTTATTGAATAAATTTGAGGCCTTTCTTTCAGGGGTAGAACCACGGGCCCTACAGCCAAAAACCTTTAAAAAATCAGCTGCTCTCTTTGGAAATTAAATAATTCTCCTATCTTCACTTTGGGAACTGAGACCTACAAAGGTTAAGGGACACATCCAAGATGACATGTGGTACCATCACTAGTGTGGGATTATTTTCTAGTTGCAAGTTGAACAGAATTCTTGGTTTGTCTCTGTCCAGGTCAATGCACACTGTTTTGGGATCCAAATTTTCTGTTGGTGTACTGGCCAATCTGGTTTTGACTCATGAAGAAAGCATGGAAAGCAAGATGGAAATTATTTCATGCAAAGCACCCACATTGCCCTCGAGCTGGATTGGGTTGATGCTGAGGTGGTGCATATCCTTAGTTCATTTCCTTCCAGCCACACCAGCCTCCTCACTTCACCGAGAAAACATTTCTATTTTGTTCTTTGCTAGAAGGGTCTGCCCCGAGATATCTGCATGGTTCTCTTCTTTGCTTCTTTCAGGTCTGTACACAAATACCACCTTCTTTGAGAGGTCTTCCCCAAAGTCCCATTGAAATAGTCCCCTATCCACACCTGTCACTCTTCAGGCTTCTCTCCCTGCTCTAGTTCTCTGCAGAAACTATATCAACCTCTAGCACATTATATATTTATTTGCTTATTGCCTGTTTATAACCATTAGACTATAAGTCCTGAAGGGAGGATTAGGATATCCTAAATGCATAAATAGTACCTGCAACACAGCAGACACTCCAAAATAATTCGTCGAATAGATGAGTGAATGAATGACTTCTCTTCTTTCCCGAGCCTCATCACTTCTTGCCTAAACTGTTCTGATAGCTTTCTGACTGATCTCCCTGACTTGCTCACTCTAGTTTTTCCTTTATACAACAGCTACAGTGATCATTCCTAAATGCAAATCTGATCACGTCACTCCCTTTCAAAATATCAGTGGCTCACTATTGCCCTTTATGGCCTGCCTCCCTAGTCTCATCTCCTACTTTTTCCTTTGTGGACTTAAACAATAAGATTAAACTTCCACCCTTCCACAACGCGATTCCTCCTGTATTAGTTTTCCACTTGCTGCTGTGACAAATCACCACCACCTTAGCACCTGAAAGCAATACATTTATTATCCTTCCGCTGTGGGGGTCAGGAGTCTGACACAGGTCTCCTCGGGCTAAGATCAAGGTGTTGGCAGGGCTGAGTTCCCTTCTAGAAGCTCTGGGAGAGAATCTATTTCCTTGCCTTTTACAGTTTCTAGAAGCTACCCTCATTTCTTGACTTATAGCCACCTCTCTTCATCTTCAAAGCCAGAAATATAGCATCTC
Source organism: Micronycteris hirsuta (assembly GCA_004026765.1). Classification (NCBI taxonomy): domain Eukaryota; kingdom Metazoa; phylum Chordata; class Mammalia; order Chiroptera; family Phyllostomidae; genus Micronycteris; species Micronycteris hirsuta. The sequence goes on along the minus strand of PVJI01007739.1, from coordinate 22,679 downwards.
TCTGACCTTGCTTCTGACATCACAACTCCTTCTCCCTCTCCTACTACCTCCCTCTTCTGCCTTTAAGGATCCTTATTGGGGCCAGCCAGATAACCCAGAATCATCTCCCTGTTTTAAAGTTGCTTGACTAACAACTTTGACTCTGTCATGAACCTTAATTTCTACTTGCCATGTAACCAAACATATTCATAGGTTCCAGGACATTAATAGGACGTGGGCATCTTTGGGTGGAAAACTTCCTTTTCCCTTTATTTTTATGTGTCTATAGCCTGTCCATTCATTTTGTCTATCCTTTAAGATTCATCCTCCAGTGAAAAGTAACCTCCACAACACTTTTTTCCCCCAATCCTCTTAAGGTCAGTAATCCTTTTCATCTTATATTATGTATTTTTACATACAGATCTATGGTTCAAATCAGAGTGTTAGTGCCTGGAAGGCAGTAGCTGAGCATAATTCATCTCTGTAAGCAGGAGACTTCCATGTGCATGTAATGTTTAATATGAATCTGTTGCTGAAGAATGAATTAGAGGAAAACTAAGTAAGAGAAGCAAAAAGAATAGAAAATTTCAAGACAGTTAAAAGAAATGAGAAAAGAGGAAGGGAAAGGAAAAGAGAATTTCTGTAGATAATATTCTTTCTCTACAGACAGGAAAAGGGGATGATGCCTAAATCTTCAGGCTACCCTGTATCTATTCTGTAGTCATTTCTCGGGTGGTCAAATCTGCTTTGATTCAATCACTCATGTGCCTTTTTGTGTGTATCTGAGGTGTTGTTGAAGTGGCCTGGGCGAAGGCCTGGAGTAACTGAGGCATTCAAAGGTGTTCCCAAACTCCGGCTCCTGCATTTACTGTCTCGTAAATGGTACCACCAGCTGGAAAGCCAACAACTGTAAACCTTGGGTCCGCCATACCTAAAAGATCCAAGTAAAAGGCTTTACCTAACAGCTTTCTAAAGTTTCCCAGTTCTAAATACATTAAACATCCCTAAATTAAATGATAAGAAACTATAAGAAGACATCTGTCAAAGAATACAGGTTTGGCATCAGTTTCAAACCTAAGTCTTCACTATGACTCTGGGCAAGTTACTTACCATTTCTGAATCTCAGATATGCCTTCCATAACAGGGAGCATATACCATTGACCTCACAGGGTTGTGGGGAGGGTCAGAGGAAGTTATTTGTATAAAGTGTCTACCTTAGTACCCTATAATAGGTGTTCAGAAGGGTTTTCATTTTTGAGTTCCTGCCCACAAATAAGGAAGTGAACCATTGATGTCACTCTGCTCAGACCTGACAATAGAGTGAAATGGGGTCTCAGAATTGTCTACATTCAGGGGTAGCATTGATTCCCTGCAGTAATCCCAAGCTCCAGGTTCCAAAGTTACCAACACCCTCTAGCCCCTAAGGCACCGGCTGATGGATCAAAGGCAATACCTGAGAGGGCAGGAACAGCTATGGCTCAGAAGTACTGTCACACCTGGCTAATGACAGTGGCTGAGGGCAAGGCATGGAACTTAACTAGCTGAGTAAGGTAAACGGATCAGCCCAATGGTAGATAAAACGCACGCTTCTTTTGCTGGTGACCAGCTCCTGCATCTTATCACACTTAAGTCCCAGCCATCCTTTTGATGGCTGTCAGTGTAATTTCTCTCCCAACTGCAAGTTAAGAATCAAACCCAAGCTAACAATGACTGTATTAACCAATTGATAACTACCCTTGACTTTGAAGTGTCAGGCACCATGGAAACATGGGACTTTATTTGAACTGATCTCGCGCTGGGTGTGCTCAGCCACGAAAAGCCTTATTTATTATTGTGATGGAAGCTGGATATGGGTGCGCAGTTAGGGAGGAGAAGACAGTCATCATTCCCTGATGCTTTTTTAAAGGCTTGCCTCATTTATACTAACTGAAGCCGAGGCCAGGAATGGAGAAATTATCGAGCCCCTGACGTGAAAAAGTGAGGAACTGTCAACCGTAGAGTCTGGCAACAGAGCACACTTGAAGAAAAGAGATTTTAAAAAGGTTTATGATGAATTGTAGCAACTCAAAGCTTCCCTTAATAGGGAAATGTATTACTTGGGGCTGGCTATGACTTGTGGGCAATCACTTCCTCCTGCTTCTTTTACACCTTTGGGGCAATAGCTCTTCACATTCTCTGCTAGTATCGCTTATTTAGATTCTGGACATGGCAGCATATGTGTATATTCTGACCAACAGTCATGGGCTTGCAGCTCTAGAACACTGAAAAAGTCTGTAGCCACAGAAAGCCTGTTGATCTGCAAGAAGAGACAGCAGCCCTTGAGAATGAGGAGTGAAAAGCTGATCCACACTTTGCTGTTTTTTTGGACATACCTGCTTTCTCCCATCCTGCATCGCTAAATCTCCCCTTTGCATGGGTTTTTTTACTTGCAAATTTGCTAGCTAATGAGGGTTTGCATTAGAAACATAGGCACTAGCCGAATTCTTGGACATGTTCTCGGTGATATAAGTGTGATGACTGGTAAGAGTTTTAAAGTATAAGTAGGAATTCATTAAGTTGTGGGGGTGAAGGTATTATAGGTAGATGATACTGAATGCACTAAGGTATAGGCTATCCTCAATTCTCTCCAACTCCTATCTCTCGAAAAAACTGTAGGGGACCTGTGGCTCAGTGGGTTGAGCGCCGGCCTGCAAATTGAAAGGTTACTGGTTCAATTACCAATCAGGGCATGTGCCTGGGTTGTGGGCCAGGTCCCCCATTGAGGGCATGTAAGAGGCAGCTGTTCGATGTTTCTCTCCTTCCCTTTCTCCCTCCCTTCCCCTCACTCTATAAATAAATAAATAAATAATTTAAAAAACTGTAGGGGGAATTGTAAGGAGTTCAGAGCATCTGGCATTTAAGGTATATGAAAAGGGATTGGTGGGAGAAGTAGTAGGAAAGTAAAAAAGGGCCTTGGTACCAAGTTACGGATGCATTGTTCTCTCAAAAAGGAGACATGGAAGACTTTTGGACAAAAGTAGTGACTTTCATTATCATATGTCTATTTCAAAGGGTAAAGTCTGGTCACAGGGTTTTGGCTAGGGGAAGGTGCTTACTTGTGGGTAAAGCAATCAGCATCAGGTTGCCAAAATTGTAATCCAGACTAGGGACTGGGGCCATGTCCAGTTTCGGTGTTGTAGACAGAGGACTGGAGTGGTGGGCTGATTACTAACCCAAGGACTCAAATATAGAGTCCAAAGCAGAAACCCGAGTATCTGCCCTCAGGCCTGAGACAAGGGCAAGTTAGCCAACAGGGTGTCTGTGTTTCCAGCCCAATGGTTGTTGGTCCCTGGCTCTTTGTATCCTTCATGACCATGATGAAATATACGAGTGGATGACCCAGATCTAAAAAGCTACAATCTGTCATAAATTATGGCAAGTGCTTAAAAATAGGATGAAACAGAAATTCCAAGAGCTGTGAATGGAGAGAGCACATCTTACTGGGAGATTTGGAAATGATTTGCAGAGACTATGGCACCTGAATCTTTATCTGGATTTGAAAGGTAATGAAGGAGGGGGAAGAAGAGTGAAGCCAAAGCCAGAAATGAGATTGGGGCAGGACCCCACGGTGAGGTCAAAGTAGTCCAGGTAGGCCACTGACAGAGGGAAAATTACAAAAGAATAATCTGAGAATGTTCTAGTGATTGTGACTCCTCAAGTCAGAGAGTTTTTACATAATCATGGAAGAACTCATTCAATATATCCTAAGCATTTACTAAGCTTTGAACATTCTATTAGTTGCCGAGGACATAGAGATTAATAATAATAACAGTCATGACAACAATAGCAAAAATTTATATAGTAATTCCTATATGCCAGACGTTGTTCTATGATTTTTACACGTAGTATCAACTAGAGAGACTAACACATAAATCTAATTGTATCACAATAAAGTTGATTAAAATTAACCAGCCCCACTCCAAAGTGAAAGTGAAATAAAGGAGTTTTCAGATCAACAAAAGCTGAGAGGATTTGTTGCCAAAAGGCTTGTTCAAAAAGAAGTGCTTGGGAGCCTTGCTGGTGTAGCTCAGTGGATTGAGCGCGGGCTGGGAACCAGAGGGTCCCAGTTCGATTCCCAGTCGGGGCACATGCCTGGGTTGTGGGCCAGGTCCCCGGTGAGGGCCATGTGATATAGGCAACCATACATTTCTCTTTCTCTCTCCCTTCTCCTCTCTCTGAAAATAAATAAATAAAATCTTTAAAAAATAATAATAATAATATATAAAAAAAAAAGAAGTGCTTGGGGAGCTTCTTCAGACTGAAGATAAATGACAGCAGGTGAACACTTGGGTCTACAGGAGGGAGTGAGCATCGGAAACACTGCATTTGTGGGTAAATAGGAAGGATTCTCTTTTTTCCCCTCTCTGGATGACTGCATTGTATGGCTCTTCAATACTCCTAAGTGGGAAAAAGAAACAGTGTGTTATAAATCCAGACTTGTCTACAGAAGAACAACATGCATATGTCATGTGTCTTTGCTTCACGTACCATTTTCCAGTGGAGATCTTCCCCATGAAAAACTAAAAAAGATTTGATACAGTTAAATCCACAAAGACTCTTGGGGATTCTTTGATAGCATTCCGGAGCCCAGAATGACTAGAAGGTCTAACTGGGCTATGTGCCAATCTCACCTGCTTAAAACTCCCTTGTTAGACAGCAAAATCAAGTGGTGAAAGGACTAGAATGCAGTCTGGAAGTTCATTCCAGTACAATTGGAGGAAGGCTCAGGACCTGTGTAAGTTCTATCTCACCACACAGATGTGCTGAGACATGGTGTGCAGTTTAATAACAATACCTGATTCCACCATGATGTTAAGGGCCAATTCAAGGACACTCATGATTTTGGAAAGTGCCTCTAGCTTACAGGAACTACTTGAGGATTAGAAGGTCCTATCTGCGAAGTGTTGGAATGACTGTAATAAGTTGCTCGTAATTAAATGAACGTTAGGTACAATTATTGGATTGAAACATTTTGAATGATTAATAGATGCTGTATCATAATTTGGGGCTTATCTTAGGTCAGATTCTGTAAGAAGCAGACTCTAAGTCAGGAATTTGAGTACCCAATATTTATTTTGTTGAGTGTTTGCATGTACATATCTTTCATGTTTTTTATTTTAAAACTGCCTCTATTCTTTGTATAAGTAGCTTTTCACGTATGTCTTGCTTTTTAAAAATACAATCTGACAACCTCTGCCTTTTAGTTGAAGTGTTTTGTCCATTTATAGTTAATGAAATTACTGAATTGTTTATGTTTGGGCCTATCATTTGTAATTTGTTTTCTCTTTGCTCTGTTTTGTAGTTCTTTTATTTCCTCTTCTTTCCCAGCCTCATTTTGGTTAATTATACTTTTCTAACATACCATTTCAATTCTTCTAATACCTTTTTAGCCATATCTCTTTGTACCATGTTTTTAGTGGTAACTCAAGGGTTTTCATTATGTGTACGTAACTTAACCACAGTGTACTTAAAGTTAATATAGTTTCACTCACATAAAATATAATTTCACTCACATAAAATATTTAAAAATTATAATAATTGTATTTATGACTACATTGCTGTACTATTTTGGTCACTTATTTTATCTAGGTGTGTTATAGATTTCATGATATAATGTTAAGGAATGTGTATAAAGGACCATGGGCAAAGACAACAGGGAGGAGGATTGAAAGTGGACATTGGGTGATGGGTAGGACAGGGGAGAGTAATGGTGGGGGGAATGGGGAGAATTGTAATTGAACAAAAATTAAAAAATCGTTTTAAGGAATTAGTTGTCTTTTATGGAAATTAAAAGAAGAAAAAGTATAATCTTTTCTAGTTAGTCATATATTTAGCATTTCTGATCTTCTCCGTTTCTTTCTCTACACTCAAATTTTCAGCTGATATCATTTACCTTAAGTCTGAGAAAGTTCTTTAAGTTTTCTTTTAGTAAAGTTCTCTAGGTAACATAATCTCCTAATTTTTGCTTATTTAAAACTGTCTTTATTTCACTTGTATTTCTTCAAGTAGGCTAGCTTTTTAGAAAAAAAACCCCAAAAACTCTATTGAAGTACAATTTACCTGCAAGAATTCACCTATTTTTAGGGTAAGAAAAAGGGCTGCAGTGAAAAAGAGCAAACATAATGGTGAAACTTTAGATCGGGATGAACACGAAGATGTCTACTTTTACTTTTATTTGACATGATACTGGAGGTCCTAGTCAGTTTAATAAGATGAGAGAAATAAAAGATATGTAGACTTGAAAGGAAGGCATAAAATGGTATTTATTTGCAAAAGATATAATTTTTTAGATAGATCTCAAATCTGAAGATGAATGTAGTGAGGGACCGAGAGCATGAAACATGGATGAAGGGAAGGCCTGTAACAGGACGTGTTATTGTTTTGGCCACCACTACAAGTGGCTAATAGCTTGATGCTGCAGATTCTTCTGAGAGGTCTTACTGAATGCATCAAGAACCACCTACTCAGGGGAAGAAAAAGGAGAAACATCTATCCATTATTCCCATTCCCATTGATTGAGGACTACCTAAAGACGTGTTAAGTTCCCCATACTTCTGGTTTATGCCACGTTGGTTCCCATGAATCTTAGAACACTGCAGGGCAAGAAGTGATAGGCAGGGTGTTGTCAGGTTACACGTGGGGGAAGCTGGTTGAAACCTTCATTGAAACTGGTTGATAAAGCAATTGCTAGAAATAGAAGTGAGTCACAGAGGATTTGAAATGCTGCAGAGGTGGTATAATACAGTACATTTGCTTAATCTAAGCAAGTTATTGAGGGCAGATGGAAGCAGCTTCTGGCTAAGAGGTTCCCTTAGTAAAAACCTGTTAGTCAGACAGGCCATAAGAACCCAGGCAATGGGAACACCTAAATCCAAAATAACTTACTCCTCCCATCCCTTACTCAAGTCAGGAATCATGGATCAAGGAAAACAACCTCATCAACTCAGGACTACCTCCCTGAGATGAGAGCAACAGAGTTAACATATGTGACTAGACATGGTCCATATACACAAGTTATGGAGGCTTTATGAGAAATCAGGTACTTCCAGTAGGTCAATGGAGAATTATCAAAAAAGAAATTTAGATATTATAGATTGTGATCCTTGGTCTACTAGGCAATTGAAAATACACTTTATTCTATTATAAAAATAACACATGCCGTTAACAGACAATTCCAAATATGTAAAAAAGTAAAAAGAAAAAGAACTTCAACCATAATTCATCAGCTGGACATTAAAGTTGAAAGATTTATTTTTTCAAAACAGAGAGGAGAAGAAAGAACATTTTAAAAAGGAAAAGGTATGGGGTTATAAGAGAATATGACACATTAAGGAAATTGGCTATTTAATGGAATATACAATGCATGGAGGAGAGAGAAAGGCAGATGTTGAGTTACAAAAAAAGGCAGTTGGGACCAGACTCATTAGGGCCTTGATTTTGTGCTGTGTTATTTGGACTTTATCTCATAAATTATGAGCAATTACTGAAGGTCTCTGAGCAGGGGCTATTGATGGGTACCAATCCCATCCTTTAAGACGGAAACAAGCAAAAATCCTCCCCACAGGTGACTGAATAAAAGCCAGCCTCATCTGAGCACACTTGTCCCAGATGCCAGTCTAGAACGCTTGATTGTGCTTTCTCTCCTCAAATCCATGTTTTCCTGAATTCTCTCCAGAACTTTTTGTAGCATTTTAATTTTTGAACACATTTGGATGGCCTTTCCTTACTCAGTGATTTCAGCTTTCTGCTCAGCTATCAGTTGCTAGATTTTAACATCATCTGCAGGTTGAAATAACAAAAACTTGCTCCCCAAGCCTCATGGCCATATAATCCTCCCAAGTTTCCTTGTATCTGTAGCAATCTCAGACAGAAAATAGTGATGGTTGAGGAAGGGCTCTAGAGTGGCAGAGCTGAATAATTCTGATAGACCATGTGACCCTCAAAGACTGAAATATTTACTATCTGACCTTTTACAGAAAATATTTTACACTTGGGTGCATGCATTCAAACAAATAAAACATAACTTGAATGGATATAATAGATACATATGATTTTATGGAAAGATGGCAAAGTGTGGCTAAGAGACATTGAATCTTACATGCATTCATTCAACTTACAAATATTTATTGAACATCTTACTATGTACCAGATACTATTCTAGGAATAAGGGATAAAATAGAGAATAAGAGAAATAATATTTCAATTTCCATGTAACTCACATCCTATTTGGGGAGGAGGAATAACAAAAAACAACTAGAAATGAATAGACAGGATCATTTGAAATATTAATTCACTTTCACAAAGGCAATTGGGAGTGATTATGAGCACTTTGCATGGAGTGTGTTGAGTGATCAGAGAGGACCTCTCTAAAGAGGTTCTTGAGCCTCTTGAGACTTGAATCCAAGTCTGAAGGATCCAACAGTGCAAGTGTCTGGGGGCAGAGCTTTTCAGGTAAGAGAAGACCGAGCACCAAAGCTCTAGGTGTAACAATTAGCATACTGTAGTTGAGGAACAGAAAGAAGATATTTGTGCTATAGTGTAGTGACCTTAAGGGAGAATGGTTCCAGGTGAGGTTGGAGAGAAAGACAAGAAGAGATTCTGTACAGCCTTATTGACTACTGTAATAAGGTTGGATTTAAAGTTCAATGGTAACTCCTTAGGGACATTTATCTATGCAGTGAAATGATCAGATCATTCATAGCAGGGAAATGTCACTCTGGCTATTGTATGGAGCGAGGATGCAGGGGGCAAAATTGAATGTATGGAGGTCAATTAGAAGCTTGCTGCAGTGGTACAAGTGAGAGTTAGTGGAAGCTTCAGGCAAGACTGTAGCAGTTGGGATCAAAAAAAAGAAGAGATTTAGGATATATTTTGATGGTAAAGGAGTATAAATTTACTTATAGATTGGATGTTGTGTAGGGTGGCAAATAGAAGAATCGAGGTATCTCTAGGATTCAGTCTTGAGCAATTGGGTGAAGAACCATGTTTTGTAGAGGGAATCAAGAATGTTGTTTATGCCGTGTTAATATAAATTTAAGAAGTTCACTCAAGACCTAAATTGACATGTCAAGTATTTATTTTTACTGTATTTATCATGGTAGATGCCACATGGTAAGTTTTTGATATCTGCTACTTATTTTATAGTTAGAATACTTTTACAAGTTACAAAATCTCAACTTATTTAAAAAGTAAGAATAGGTATACTTGGTATAATAGGTATAATAAGAAAACACTGGGCATGAAGGCTTTAACATTAGTTGATTCAGTGGCTCAAGAAATCAAGAACCTGGCTCTTTTCTCCTCCTTCCCCTTCTCTTCCTGCTCCTCTTCTACCTCACTCCCTCCTCCTCCCTCTTTTTTTTCTGTACTCTTTTCAATATATCAGCACAGTCGTTCTGACTGTGACAGTTAAATGATAACATCTAGTGGAAGAAGAACTGGTTTTACTCGTCCATCACTTTTTGTATTTCGTGAGCTTTTTATTTTGAAAAAATTTAAGCATATAGGGAAATATAAAGAATAGTCTTTTGGGCCAAACCATTGGAAATGAAGTGCAAATACTTTGTTCTAAGTACTTCAGCATGCATCTCCTCAGGATAAGGATAATATCCTATATAAGAACAGTACAATTATCAGACTCGAGATTAAAAATAATTCCATAATATTATTTCAAATTTAAGCTTGTTCAAATCTCCAATGACCCCTAAATAGTCTTTACATTTTTAAATCTATAATCCAGTCATTATATGCCTATTGTATTTATTTATGAGTCTTTAGTCATTTAATCTAGAACAGGTCCCTACCTTTTTAGTTTATTTTCTTTTTTTACATTAATGTTTTGAAGAGTTCCGACTTTGTAAAATATATCACATTCTGGATTTACCTGATTATTTCCCTATGGTGTTATATATATTTTTTCTCTATTCACTGTAAATGCAGATATGAGGGCTAGTGCCTTGGGTACCTTAGGTTATTTTTGGCAAGATAACTTCATGGGTGATTCCGTGTACTGCATATTGCAGCCTATCAAGTGCAATGTCAGGATATACTACTATTGATGGTATTAAATGTGATCACCTGGTTAAGGTGATGATAGTCATGTCTCTCTATTACATAGGTATATATTTCCTTCAGAGTTCAGTAACTAATCTGGGGAAAGGAGATGATATTTGCCATTATGTTCTTCCTCTCCTAATGATTTTAGTATCCACCACTGACACTTCAATTGATTATTAGGGTATAAAATGGCAATATCTAATTCTATCATTCCTTTCACATTTATCAGTTTGCATTTTTCTGTAAATAAAACACTGCTTCTATTTAAATGTTACTATGGACTTATACATTTATTTTTAATTCGATATGTTATGATCAATTACAGTGATTACTTTTTTTTTTTTGATGCTTAAATTGTCCTAGATTTTCCCAACTGGAACTCTTTCACTTGTCTCCTCTGTGCTTTTGACATTATCCTTTTAATCTTTGAGTCTTCCCTTGCTTTTGGCACAAGAAGGTATGAAAGATTAACCTTGTCCTTCTTTGTCCCAGACATAGGCTAACCACTTCTATAAGAAGTTTTGTTCCCTTAGGTAGGCACTGGCATTTAGAAACCAAGATATGTTGTTGGGTGTTTATTGATGGTGATTTATGGTTCCTTCCATCTTCTCTTCATGGAAGTAGGTAAGATATATAGATTTCACACATACATATGTAATCTATATCAATTCAAATGTAATATTAGACTTTCTTATTTTATACTGTGCTTGCATATTTCCCTTAAAGTTAAAATCTTGGTTTATAAAAATAATAGTAATTAGGTATATGTATAAACACTACACATAAAATAACTTAAAATTATAACACCAACATCACTATAATTTTTTTAAAAAAGCCCTACCAAGTACATTTTAAGATTTCTTTGTAGTTGCATGGTGTAATGATTGCGGTTGTGCTATCAGTTTAATATAGAGTATCCAGTTATGTTTGGTTGTTCCATCTGTCTTATTTAGAAGCAAAGAAACCCTTCCTAGAATCTCTGGGATAACCACTTCCCAAGTCTCATTGGCAAGGAAATAATATTTTTAAGATTGAACTCGACCAATCAGTAGTTATTTCTCAGTTGCTTTAAAGAGAGATGGAAATCTGTACGAAATCTAAGCTCTTTAGCAAGGAAGAAGGGGCATTTGATTGGCAACATCACTGTCTGTTACAACTATTATTAGGGTGATAATACAAATCCCCAGTATTGGCATAGCTTTGGTGAAGATGATGTTTTCATATGTTGCTGATGACTGTGTAAATGGGAATTTTCATTGTGAAAACTAATTTGACAAGATATAAAGAACTGTATTTATGTTTTGACTCCTTTGAAGTTGCCCTGTGTCAATAACCCAAATAATTCAAACAATTTAAATGTCTGTGTAGTGAAATGTTTAATTAAATCATAGTGCAGTTGCTTAATGGAAGTGTAGCTCCATCAAAAATGATAATTATGAACACCATGTGGTAACCGCGTAATAAGAAAAGTACTCATGGAGCAAAGTGAAAAAACAGAATATAAAAGTATGTCTATGTAATAACTGTAATTTAAAATTCATGTCTGTACATGGGCAGGGGCTAGAAAAGAACATGGGAAAAGGAAGTCAGTTTGACGGGGATGGGTAGACGGTAGACTGTAGATAAATTTCTAATTTTACTTAAAATTATGCTAATGTTTTTCAACTAAGACAATTAAAAACAAAGGCAATTGAGGGGAAAATTTTCTCCTATGTTCTGAAGTCAACCAGAGATTTATGTGAGCTCTTAAGCAGACCTAAAGCCTATTTTAAAGAAAATTTTGATTATCTCTATAAGCACTTTTATAGCCTACCTCACCCCTTCATCTGGGAAAGTATAAGTCAGATCCACAATTACCCTAACAGAATGTCTGTTGTACCACTGGAATGTCTCATATCAAAAGCCAATGGAATTTGCTTCGTTCAGCCACACAGAGGAACTGTACCCTTGGTGCTGCCAGAAGCTCGGTCTGGAATTGATTGCTATAGTTCTTTCAGAGTACCGTTGAATTGATTGCTTTTTGAGACATTCTTCGAGGGATTTGCTGACCACGCACCTACTGGGCTATGTCCTTGGCTGGAGCAGAACCTGAAGAAGGACTTTCCTGGGGCTCATCAAGTAGAAGGGTCTTTGGGGAGAAATGCAGTGCCAAGAGTTGAAATTGGGAATTTGGAAAATGCAATAAAGAGAAGGAGCTGGAAGTAACCATTTGGACATCCAAAATGAATGGCCAAGTAGTGGAAACGTTAAACCTACCAGAAAATGAGATTCTCTGAGGATATATGTGAGGACATTTCTTTTGGGTAGACCCTGGTCTGAGCAGGGTGAGCCTCTAAAATGTTCTAACGAGTCAGTAACTGGAGCCCATTCCTCAGTTTTTCTGGGGTCTGTTCTCACATGCATGCTTGGCAGTTGTATTGATTTTGCTCATTTTAGAATTGCCTTCACAGAGTAGCAATGTTGGGTTTTTTTTTTCCCTTTTGCTTTAATAATCTCTGCAAGAAATAGCTGTGTGGAGACTGTTGTTTTATCTTCTGTAAAGCCACTTGGAAGACATCATCTGTTGTTTTACTCAACATCGAAGTGAAGAATTCTTTTTACAGCTATGTGATAAATTTCTTCTTTGAAATTTTTAAGAGTGCAGTGGCAGGAAAACATTCTCTCTTCTCATGCACGGGTTACTAGTTTTCTTTTATCCTATGGTGACACATTTGAAACTAGTTTTACTTCTCTTTTTGCTTTGAGTGCCAGGAAGCTCACAGCTAAATACAATGCTTAAATGTAATTGACTATTTTCTTACAGCAGATGTCAGGTGTAATTGTCTTCCTTCCTTAGAAATATTCTGTTTTTGTTACCCTCTCATATATATTTTGACTGTGAAGTTTATTTAAGTGTTCTTTGAGTCACCTTAAATTTAGAGGGGAAAACAAGATTATCTGTAAATAAATATCCAAGAGCAAGTTGAAGGTGGCAACTGTAATGGAAATAATAGCGGTATGGATATCCCATGGGCCTCTGTCTGGCTCTTCTGCGTGTGAGCCTTGTGACTTTGGGCACATGCTGACCTTGCTTAACACTCAATATACACATTTGCAAAGGTGAGATAATTGGACAGATAACCATATGCAATACACGTACTGTGTGGATTAAAGGTTGTTTTCTCTCCCTATGAACAAACCCCATCATTTTTACCTGGAAAAGACTGAAAGAAGATACAAAGGCTGCCATGAAATATAGGAAAGAGATTATGTTTCTAAGTACTAACAGAGCCAGGATTAGTCCATGAATATAACAAGAAGGTAGATTTTGATTCCAAAAAACAGCAATTTCCTAACTATTAGATCATTCTAAAGATAGAATGAGGTTCTTGTTCCTGCAAGTAGAGAGCAGACTTTAAATGAGCAGATTCGAGGCACCTGAAACAAAATTCGGACTCTGGAAGGAAGACTGTCCTGGTGTGAGGCAAAGTCCTGCTGAGCTCTATGGGGTCTTATTAGACCACCCTTAACCTACTCAGACTTGTTCTTCCCAACCAAAGCATCGCATCAGACCGCAGTCTGACCAGTTGTACCAAAAGCTCTTAGAAAGGAAGTTCATGGCTCTCAGGGTGATGCCCTGCAGGCACCGGAGAGCCCAGCAGGGCCCTAACCCAATATAAGGAACCTAGAGTTAGAGGCAAAATTTTATCATTAAACTAACTTAAGACATCTGAAAGTAAATCGCTTTCTGATGTAAAGTTGCACCCTTAGCACACTTTCTGTGTTCTTCCCATATATTTGATTCAAAATTTGCAAGTAAAATTTGACCCCTCCTTTACCGAGGTCTTCCCTATCAGACCAATAACCAAGGCTTATCTAGCCTTGTTTGAAATGTTTTCACACCCACCTTTTCTTTTCCACCTTAGCCCAGTGGCAGGATGTAGGCATTGAAACCACACACTCCTTACTTCAAACTTCAATTCTATCCCTTTATAGCTGGATGACCTCAGGCAAACTCTTTAACCTCTGTGAGCCTCTGTTGAGTCATCTGTAAAATGGGCTTACTTACAGGGTTATTGTAAGTATTGTTAAATATATATGCAAGTCACCTGGTATAGAGCTGGATTTGTGATAAACCTTAGTTCTTTTCCCCTTACATTCCCTGAGGGGTTCTCTGATTAGATTAATCCAGAATGCTAATATCCTTCATCTAGCAATCAGTTACAGACTGTCCTGAAATATTTCATTGAAGCATTAGTATTTCATTAATATTTAGCTTCTGATGATTTTATAACTATTCTCTCCAGCTAAACTAAAAGTCCTATTTATTCATTTATTCATTCAGTCATTAACTTAACACTCAATTAAAAGTGACCAAATATCAATCACTGATTGATACTTTAAATGAATATGGGCATTCTATTCTTAAGGATTCTCCTTCCTGGTACCTGGCACATGTGCTCATATATATGGAATGACTGACTGGAAGAATGAATACTTTAAGCCTCACAATTTAATCTTTTGGCTCAAGGTAAAATGGATAGAGACAGAGAAAGACTGGAAAGAAAAGAGATCAATTAGGTGATTATCACAATAGGCCATCAGAGGTAAAAACCAATATCTGAAGTGCGGAAGTGACAATAGAGAGGGAAAACCTGGGAGACCATTTAGGCAGGATGTAGAGATTTTGAAGAGGAGAGTGGTTCAGGAGGTGTACTCATCAGGAATTACCCAGTGACTGGTTATCAGGGAGTTAGAAGGCAGGGAACGGTTAAATGTAAAAAACGATATTTTGATTGTTAGTGACCTTACAGTCTGCAGGTACCATGAAAAGCCATTGGAGGTTACAAACTGGAGAATGTTTGGAAGGAAAGATGAGCTACGTTTGCTTTGAGGTGTTGGTGGGTCATTCAAGGAGAGATATATAAGTATTAGTGAGAAATTTGGGAAAAACCACGAGATAAGGATGTAGCTGGAATTGTTTTTAGAAAGACAATGTGGAGAAGCGAATTTCAGAAGGTAACAGGTGTACTGAAGCCTAAAGGTGAAAAGGACCAGCAACCTTTACCCTGCTGCAAGTAATGTGGTAAGAGCAATTGAGGGTGTAGCGGGGGAGGACAGGAGCTGAGGGGGGCTCTGTAAGGCAGAATCAGGACATAAAGAATCATGTATGACAAAGGATTCTAGAATATGCCCTGTGGGTGACAGAGAGCCATTCCACATGGTCATGAGCTGATCCTCAGATCAGGAAATACAGGACAGAAAAAACCTGCGAGTTGAATTTAGTAGATCACACATGCTTCAAGACTTGAGTTGAAATTGCCATTTTCAAATGAGCTTCCTGGATTCTGGCACTTGAATTCCCATCATGAAGACAAGTTCTTTCCTGTTATGAATCTCAATTAAGCTTTCTGCTCTGGATAAAAGGAGCATTTCTCTTCTTCTCCTACTCCTTCTTCGCCTTGTTCAAAGAAAAAAGATGATGACCTTTCTAACTCTAAAAATCTCGGCTAACTCTAGCTCTGGATTCTGAAGGAGGGGGATCATTTTTCAAAATCACCTAGGGGAGAGTCTATCAATGGAGTGGCCAGCAGAGCAAAGCTGCTCTGGAAACTGATTTTTAGTATCTGTGGGAGAAGTACTGGAGGATTTTGGTAGGAACAGACAATCACAGATTTCTCGTTAGGCAAGAATTCTGTGGCACAAATTCTGGAGTTCCTATTTCCTAGGGACACCTCCTATTTGGGGTGGTCACACCTGATCTAATGATTCTGTAATGAGAAGCAGCATGACATTGCCATCTTATGCCTCTGACCCGCATGTGAATGTGTTACCAACAGAAAGGAAACTTGGAAAATCAAAACAGGAAGGATTCTATTATCAGGCCAACATGCCCACAATTGCTGGGCTACGAATGCCTTATTGGCATTCCTATTCACGTCCAACCCCAGCGTAATTAATCACTGATGCATTTGCTATCCCAAGCTACAAAGATATGTCTTGAAGCCTTTTCAAGTTTCTTCCAAGCTTCTTGCCTTGGCATTTTCCCAAGCTGCTTCTTGAAGAACAGCAAGCTGGTATTTGGAGCATATGGCGATGGTCTGTTTGTGTGTTCATTAAATCAAGATACCAATAAAAAGAAAGCAGAAAGCTCTCTGTCCTTTAAATGAAATTGTCAACCCAGATATCTGCTGCCTTTCCCAAACCCTAGCTTGAAATGCCTGGCAAGTGGAGCTGTGTTATAATGACAAATTAATTCATATCAGACTTTGATCATAGCCTGAAAAATTTTTTGACATCAATTTTCAGGAGTTGCATTTAGGAAATCAGAATTCATTTTAGTGCCTCCAATTCCTAACAACAACAGCAGAAAACTCTTGCCCTATCTGTAGCGCCTACCTCCGAGATGAGGAGGGGAGGGCGAAATTTGGGGGCTGCGAGATAAGGAAGGCAATGTGGGGGTGTTTCGGTGTGCACGGTCTAACCTGACAGAAGGGGGCCGTATTGCTGACTTGAGGTCTATGCACAAACAGTACTGGGTTGCCTCCCTCTCCCTCATTTTGCCTTGCTCTGTCCTCCTGCCGTGTAACATGTCAAAAGCAAATGAAAATTGAGAGGATTCAGCTGAAAATAGAATTGAATTCTATTAGTCAGCCTAATAGTGAAGGTGCATTTGGAAATACAGTGCATATAGCTAATGTTTACCACTTGACTACTCATGCCCCAGGCTCAAAATGCATAATGATGCACATTAAAACCCAGCAAACGGAGGAGCTGGAATCTCAAAGATAACCATACCTAACACCGGGTACGACAGAACATCTGCTCTTTAATTAATCTTACGTAAAGACTGAAGCACGGCATTAAGATGCACAGTGTTTATGACAACTGTTTTTTTGTGGTTAACATGCTCCTGGACTCCCTCATGTAATTGTTGCTGCTTTGTAACTCATACAAAGCCCAGCTGAACAAGCCCCATCAGCCAGAAAGGAAAATATGGGCAGGAAGGGTACTGAGAAGAGAATATGGTAATTTCAGATTATAAATCAGGCCAGGCACCATTCATAACTTTCATTTCTTACTTGTGGAGTTGGGCTGGGTGGTAGAAACCTAATCAGAATACTTCATTATTCTAATATGGGAATTCAACCACATATATGTTTTTATATTTATATACATACATACCTATACATAGATACATGCCTATAAAATATATTGTTACACATCACATTTGATATTTTATGAAGAACTTTTACATATTGCACAATGGTTAAAATTGTAGGCTTTGGGCCCAGATTGTTTGAATCTTTTCACTATTTTCTAATCTGCAATATTGGGTAAGTCACTTAACATCTCTGTGCCTCAGTTTTCACACCTGTGTAAGAGGACTCATAACAATTCCATTTTTAGAATGTTTTTAGAAGGTTTTTGCGATGATTCCATTATTATTCTAATTACCATTTATAGTGTATTTAGCCTGTGCCAGGCATAAATGTATTATTTCATTTACATGAATTAACTCACTTAATCTTCCCAATAACTTCATTGTTAATAAGCTAATATGTGTAAGACTCTTAAAACCATGACTGATACATTTTAAAGTATGCAGCAAATGTTAGCGATGATAATTATTATTGCTTTTTATGTCATGTGTAATATAGATTGTTATTTAATCCTTACCACTGCCCTGTGAGAATGGGGCTGTGGGTTTCCCCACGTGACAGATGCAGTTGAAGGTCAGAAAGATTAATTCATGTACCCCAAACCAGGCATTTGGAGAAAAACAGAATAAGGATTCTAGCCTCAAATCCCCTGACTTCAAATTCTGTGCTTTAAGTCCCTTCTTACTCTAAAACTGGGGTGATGAGTAATTGTAAAAATTGGAGGGGTGAAAAAGAGGAGAGGGGGTTGAAATTCATTGTGATAATGTATCGGATCACATCAGTGCTACCGAATCGAAGCATGCTCAGCGCCGAAGGAAGATGGAGGGTTATCTCAGATGTCAAAACACTTCCCAGTGAATATTACTATTTTGGACACTGGCCATTTTATAAATTTCAGTATTCATTTTTGCTCCGCCGCTCTTTGGTATTCCTGTGATACTCATTCACCAAGGCTGATGGTAACATTATGGAAACGACGAGGCATCAAGATCTTAATTTTGTTCTGACATGGAATCTATTCCTATTTCCTATACAGGTTTGGCTGTTATTTTCTAGCAGATGCTTTAAGGTTGATACACATGAAATGCACACACTGTTTAGAATTGAGTAGAGGGAGCAAGGAGGACAGCAAAGAGAAAAAGATGAAGAGAGAAGGGAGATGCTTGTGGGGTTTGGGGTTTGTTTTTTTTTTGTTTGTTTGTTTGTTTTTGGACACTGAAATGGAATCTTTATGTGTAAGTATTTCAGAGCACTGACAACATATTCTCCTGTTTGCTGGGTGAGCTTCGTTAAGTGGTGTTATTTCCCCACGGATATTAAGAGTCTTTACAAGATGAGCTAATCACACACAAACAAAGAAGGCAATGCTTATTCCTATCCACCTTGTTCCTTCCACTGGAGGGGGCTCTCTCAACCCCTTCTCTTAGGATGTGAAAACAAACCAGATGGGTGTGCTATCTCCATCGTTTGGCCTTTAGCAGACTCTCTGGAACAAAGCAGGGCAGCAGGGCTTCCTGAAGACTTGCTTGGAGAGAGAAAGACAGAGAGGCTGGATGGAGTCTTGAATAAAAATGATAGGTTACGCTTTAAGCTGAATAAAAATAAGCTATCTGAAGAATATATAGAAATGGCATGTATGCTGCTTCTTGAAAGATTCATTTTTATTTGTCTATCTATGTGTAAAGGAGAAAGGTAGATAAATCGAAAGGAAAGTGCCATTTCTGTAATGTTCACTCTGGCAAAGGGTTTGCAAACAATATAAAAATAGCGGCTCTTCCAAAATGATGGCTTCATTTGAAGTTTATCCATCTCTCTCCCCTTGTCTTGCCACCCCCACCCCTGCCCTCACCAAAAAACAAAAACAAAAAAAAAAAATTCAAAGCTATCTTCCCACCACCACCACCACCAAAAAAAATTATTCAGAGCTAGCATAGTCACGGTGGGGAAAAGACAGCGATCTTTTGTATGTTGTTATAATTAACCAGGCCTGTTTCATCATCAGATTATAGAATGGGGTGCAGTGTTAAAAAAAGAACTAAAGGAGGAAACCAGGAGAAATGACCATTTTAATTGCATGTTTATTCTCTCTTCGCTTTCCCAAATTGGTTTCGTTTCCTCTGAGTGGGGTAAGTGCCAGGGTATTCACATGAGCAGGGGCCAGGGTGGATTCCAACATTTACCAGCATTTGAATTACCTCCGGATGGTTTGGCGGCCTCTGAATTTATACCCTTGAAGGCACAGCAACAAACCTTCATCTCCTATGGAAGAGACTTGAAAGCATGCCAGAACAGGACCTTCGTCCTCTCTTCTTAGAGTCCTGGCACGTAGAATCACCGGAGAAAACAAAAGGCATTTGTGAGGAGCCGTCCAGGAAGAAAGATTAACAATATAAACCGAGGTGGGGGGAAGAGAAAGAAAAGAAAAAGCCCTTTAAAATGGTTTTGTGCTTATTTTCATAGAACTTGCACAGTCTCTGAATATCCTCTAATCAAAACCAAATGCTTGTTGCTGTAAAGCACTCTTTCTTTGTTCACTGGTAATGCCCACTCCGCTTCAACGGGGGGTGGGGCCGGGCCTGGCTGGCTTATCTTTCCACCAGGAATAAACAATGTCCTCAAGGTTAGGGCATGCAGCTGACTTAAAAAAACTCTAGGAAAAACACTCATTGGCAGCTGGACCTGATGCTTCCATCACCACAAATGTCTGATGAAAAACTTGAAGATTTTTTTTTTATTCCTCTTGATCCTGAACTATGTCAAGGAACAGGAATAGGAAAAGGAACTACTTCCTTTTTTCCCCATCTGTTTACCTCTCTCCAGGGCTTTCTCCTCCTTTCTCAGCTCTTCCCCGGTCATTATTCCTCCATCTACCTCTGTCCCTCACACAGTCTCTGACTCAGTTCAGAAATTCCATCATCTTTCAACTTGATTGGCTAATGTTGTCTGACCTTGACTTTCTGTGGAAGGATTTCAGTCTTGGTTTTTATCAGGATTAGCTTTTTATCTGCGCAGAAGTACCCGAGCAAGGAACTCATCTTCTCATCTTTCACCTTCGACTCGCTGGTTTCTCCTCTAATTTCTCATACAACATGGCGGTGGGGTTGGGGGGAGGAAACAATGATTGTGATGGTTATGGTGATATTGACTTTTACTACAGGGCTGAAGAGACAAAGCCATATTCTAGTCCTGGGCTCAGGATCAATGTCTTTGGGTCACGCCGGGTGATGCTATTAAGGCAGTCAGCGGTGTGTGTGTGTGTGTGTTTTTTAAAGCTAGACAATTCTTTTCAAATGCGTATGGGGTGTCCACGGCATCCTGCATGAGGGGAATGAGAAGGAGGAAGAAGACCGTAGAAGCCCAAATACACAGGATCTGCACCTTTTCATGTCGCCCCAGCTCCTTGCAACACAAATTGACTTTGCAAGATTGGCTCTGAAAATGAATACCCAGGACATCATTCTGTGTTACTTTCCTGTGAAATTACTTTTCTGAATGAAAATATTGAATTCCTTTGAAAGCAAGTAGTATAATATCTCTGGAAATGAAAATCCTGTGGAAATCACAAAGGGGAGAAGACTGAAGGATATGAAAGCTTTATATCTCTAAATGTTAGCCAGACCCAGGATTTTTTTTTTCCTTGACAACAATCATAACTGCTCTTTCTGATGTTGATACACTGGGCGCTGGAATCTCCTAGATGCTTCTATTACAGATTTATGTTTTATCTACAGTAAACAGCCAATATCATTATCTTAATTTACTATAGCATTTGTATGCACTCGGCGCTTTTTGTAGTCTTCTTGCCTAGCAAGTCTGACCTGCGGAATTTTCCTTGTCTCAGGAGGAACATATTGACTCAGCGCCAGGCTTCTGGCCGTCACAGACAGAGCTTCTGCTGAACTGACAGATGAACAGGGCAGATGCTTCAGAGGAGGTAGAGGCGTGGACGACGGACCTTCTCACACCACAGCAGCTACCTGGTTGCTCACCATCATGCCTCAGATCATCTGGAGAGCGACGGGCTCCACTCTTGTTACACTGACAGGCTCACCAACTGTAGGGGGAATTCCGTGCAAATCAAAGTGCCCTTTCTAAAAACACGTTCCCCTCTGCATCTCCTCACTCACTTGAGTCTCTTTAGGTTTGATTAGTTGAATCACCTTTGCTTTTTAGGTATTTTACGTCTGGTGCCATTTATTCTTTTGTCTGTTTTTTCTTAAAGAACAAAAGGTGTCAGTTGTCAACTGAATAAATTATAAAATGCCCCTTTCACCTTCTCCCCAGATCAGTAGTAAAAAAGAGGTAAAAAAAGAGAAGAACAAGCACTAAGAGGAGGATCTGGAAGCCCAGTCTAGATGAAGTGGATCCTAAGGAGTATTATCTTTCTGTAAAGGAGATGGAGCCCTCCTCCCAGATGCAATTGCAAGCCAGCCTGATGGTGGGGTGGGGTAAGGCTGCAGATCTCGTTGCGGAGATGCTGTCAGCCACGTTTGAGGAAAAGGGGTTTGAAGTGATCCAACCAATGGCTTGATTCCCAAAAGCTATAGATGCTTCTCGTGTTTAAATCAATGAGAAGAAAAAGTTTAAGCAACTAGAAAAACTATCATGATGCCTGGGAGTTAGCAATAGTCTCCAAGAATAAATGATGCTGTATCACCTTCATTTTATTTTGTACATAAAAAACCTGACTGTTTATACAATTCTATAGTCATGATAGTAGTGTATTTGAACCAGGTCCTTTGTAAAACCTTAAAGGAAAGGTGAAAGAGAGCTTGATGGTTTTTTAATTTGGTGGCTGTATAAGTGACAGCACCCAAAGAAATCAGGAGAGAGATTCCTGGAGAAATGGTGAAGCTTCAGGTCCTTGATCCTGCCTGGACATCTTATTTTTAATTAAGAGATAGGTGAAGACTTATTTGTAAAGTTGCAGATGACATGAAACTGGAAGGAATTATATATATTATATATATAATTTTTCTTTTTATGTATCAAGAAATCTCAACAAATGTAAAGAATGACATTTAACATGCATAGTGGAAAGTCTGATACTTGAATAAAAATATGGCTTCATGTTAAACCTAAAACTTTGTATGTGGAACAGTAAGATGATTTGGGTAAATACAGTCAGTAGGAAAAGCTCCTGCTTCTTCTGCCCCCACCTAAAAGTTTCTTGGAAGACATGCAGCCTGTCAATCTCTTCAAACAGGTGGTCAAGCATGGCTTTGGATTTCCCACACCTTCTTTTAAGTTGTTGTAAAATAACTCATTTACATCCTACATGTATACATGCTACTATATGATTTTTATTTACATACATGTTCTAGCCTATAATAGGTGCTCAAAATATCCATGAATAGAGTTTCTAAATCATTAAATTTCTGATGCTTCCTGTGTACCCCTTGCTGCCTTCATCACATACACTCCTACTCTGGGACATTCCTTCTTTGTATCTCTATTTGCAGA